>VWPW01004536.1:740892-773829 GCA_013389825.1 Crypturellus undulatus | reverse complement strand
TGCCTGCCCTGGGCCCGGCGCCGCGGCCGGTGCTGCAGGCGGCGGCCTCGGCAGCGCTCGCGGCCCCCGGGAGGAGCCTCCAAGGCTGCCGCGCGGGTCCTGCCGTGGCCTTTTAAGCCGCAGTAGCTCCCGGGGACAGAGCGCGCTAAAACCTCCTGGGAAGTTTGGGAAAACACCAGCTGGCCGCCAGTGTGGTGCTAATGCGGCCGGAGAGCATTAGGAGGCCGGCAGTTAGGGATGCTCCCGTGCCGGGCGGTGCCGTTAGCGGCCGTTTTCAAGCACGGGCGTAACAAGGCCGAGAGCAGCGGCTCCCGGGCAAGCGGCACATGGGGCTCCTTGCTGGAGCCCTCGTGCCCCGCGTTGGGGCTCGGCGGCTGCCCTGGCCGCGAAGCCCCTCGCGTGAGGGCAGCCGGCGGGAGCCACGCGACCCCAGAGCTCATCCCGCTCGGGTTTAAGAAGCCACAGCGCGGTCAGTGGCATAAGCCCGTTATCAGCGCTCCTCGTTTAAATAAATAAGGTAAAAGTAGCATTCTGACATCTGGTATGGCTTTGGTCCCTCCGGCAAGCATTGCTTAGCAGGTGGAATTTGGAACCTTGTAAATCAGCCCTTCGTAAGGATACGAATTTAACTTGGCAGGAGCCAGCAGTGCGCGTAGTGAAAAGAAGCAACAAAGAGAAAATTGCGAAATAGTAGCGTTTTCTTGCTTCTGTGATTTATAGAAAAGTAGGAATAGTTTAGCTGTGAAGTACCAAAGAAGTGTTTGCTGGGTTACTCAAACTTATTGTAACTCTGCATGTGTTTCCATTTCTCTTAAGTGATCAAAAACAGTAATGAGAAACTCTCGTAGATCTAACTGTACGTAGAAAAAGCCCTGTTCCTGAATGCTTGGAGAAGAAATGATGCTTACACAGTGCTGGCAGTGCTTTTAAAAGATACTAAAACAGATCAGGTACAGGTGGCAGTGTTGCATTCTTTTGCATCCAGGATGACTAATTCTCTTGCAAAAGAAAAAAAAAAAAGTACACAAAGAAAAAGATTGGGGTGAATCTCTCGTTATTCCTGTGGCTTACAATATTGGCGTTTTTAAAGGGGATATATATCTTTCTGCCCCAGTGTGGCAGTTATTGAGAAGTCAGCCTACAACCAGGAGTTTAGCAGAAATGATGTGGCTTTTCTTTTGCTTCCCGAAAACACGCATACATAAACTTATATATACATATTTGCTAATTTTGCTGCTCTTCAGGAACAATAATAACTCTTATCCTTCTAGTCTTTACTTGTTAAAGCTTAATGATGACTTTCTTGAAGGCTTTCACATACTATGCTTTTAAATATCCCTTGTGGTTTAAGTCATAACTTTTTAAATCTAGGTGAGTTTCATGGTAAGAAGTTGTAAAAGCAGCTCTTTTTTTTTTTTTTTTTTTTAAACATGTGAATGATATGGCTTTTTTTTTTTTTTTTTGTCCTGCAGAGACTAGATTACAGTCTTCCAGTGACAAGCCTCTTTGCTGAGGAAATAGCAATAGGAAATAAGGAATTCTGCTAGCTGAGAATGGAAGCAGCAACTGCTCTTGCAGCCCCTTCTCTACTCCCTCCCCACTGCTACTATATAAAAACAATCCCTGTAGCATGCTCAGTTTTGCTCCTAAAATTGCTTGACTACAATGAGTAAGTGGTGCAAACCATAGTAGCAACCACCCTAAAAACTTTTTAGCCTAACCTTTAAACATTCTTTAAATAAGAGCTGGAAAAACATATTAAAATATGAATTATGCCGAAAGCAGGTATTGCTTTACTTCAGGTACATTAATGCTTCTCCCTGAAATAAGTCTTTTTAAATATAAATAAGACATGATGTAAACTGTGGGATGGATGCTGGTAGTAGAGCGAAGCTACTAGGAAAGTCCACTAGATGGTATGGAGGTGTTCAGGGTTTAATATTTTAAATGGGACTTATGTTCTTGTTTTTCTATAAAAGTAGGTATCCAATTATTGCAAATTTCAGTCTGTACAGTTTATGCAAATTTTTTCATTTTCATTTTAAGTTAAGCAATTGCTTTGGCTGTTTTCGGGTCATAAGTTCATGAAAAACCAAATTTCAAAGCTTTCCTACTTGAAATTATTTGTTATGGAACTTTGCTTATTTTTTATTCTTGATGTCATGTTAAAATTCTATCTCTCTACACACAGCTTGAATAGAGAAGTCTATCAAATGGATTTTATGCAATGGAAGGTTCTTAGAGTCCTTCTTAACTTGTTTTGGAAATGAGAAGCTGCATTGTATGTGTTATCTTGAGTGAATGGGGCTAAGCGTACACATGCCTGTTACAAGTGTACACAGTGTAGAGTCATGAGCCTTCTCCAGTACACCATTTAAAAAATGAAATAAAAAGCTCTTAATAGACTTTCACCAATGTTCATGTAGATTTGCTGACCTCCTCCTTTCTAAGGATACAACAAATCTCTGTTAGGAACAGTAACAACTTGGATTGCTATTTTGGTTGTTTAAAATCCCACAAAAGCAAGCAATGCTTGAAATTACAAATCAATCCACTATGTGATGTGCCTTACTTACGTGATTCTGGAGTATGGCTGATAGTTGGAGATAGCCCTGGCTCTCCTGACCTTACAAAAGGTGAAGCTACATGATTGCTGAAGGTCTCGGTGTAATACTTCAAAACACACATAGTACCCGTGCATATGTGAGTATCAGTTTGCTTGGAAATCTCAGCTCTACCGTAAATATCATCCACTTTAATGTTAATCTGGTATGATAATTACATTTACCAGGCTTTTCTTACCAGCATTTTGCACTACTGTGTGCAACTTTCAAAGTAATATGGAGTCCTTGATAGCTCCAGAATGAAAGCAGCAGGGACTTGCATGTCCTTGTGAGAAAATGGCCAAGACTACTTTGGCAAAACTTTTGAAAAATACTTAAATGTTTTTGTTTTATTTTGTATACATGCAAAAGGCAGGTGCTTTTGCAGTTTTCTAGGGGAGCTCTTGCCATATGCTTCTTTGGAAATCTAGTATTTGATTGTTCGTACTTCTGAGGGGCAGAGACACTTCACAATTTACTATGCAAATTCTCCTCAGCTTAAGGTTGATCCAAGGCTTCAGTCTAATGCTAGAAGTAGTTTTATTTCACGCTCTGAATTTCGAAGTCTGTGTTTGCATTATATTCTTGCTGGTGCATTCAAGGCAACCATGCAACTGTTAAAGAACATTATGAAAATGAAGAGCTGTCTGGATTAGCTAAACAGTTGAACGCAGAGTAAGCAGCGTAAAAGCTTTTATCTCTACCAGAGAATCAGCAGACAGAACAAGAAAGTTTTTTTTTTGTGGAGCTCTGGAATATCACTCAGTAAACAAGTAGTACAGGTCATATAGCTAATTTGATAAGATACTTTCAGAATTTGAATGGTAAAAAGGAATGATTACGTATTTTCTTTTGGTCGTGCATGTGCATATTTCTGGTGGCTGAAGATAAGTGAGATAGTAGAACTAAAATAACATTCCCTATTAATCTGAGAATGCTTTCTACTTGCATGCTTACATCTTAATTATTGGAGGGGAGAAAAAGATCTTAGTTCTTCATCTGAGCTCATCAGACAGAAATTTCAGATCTTTTAGACAAAGCTGATGATCAGCTTTAAATTAAAAGTACTGAAGCAAAGCATGGATTAATTATGTTCCATGGTAATTAAATGTCTAATTTAACATGGACAGCATAATTTATAACATAAAGGGTGTGTTTTATAAGCACAATTTTAAGATCCTCTGTAATCTACCTGAAGAAGAAATAGAAAATAGTTATTTCACTGGCTATTTAGAGTGTTTAATCATGGAGGAAAGTAATAAATTAAAACTTTAGACTTCACTAAGTAGCTAGATGATAAACATATCTTATTTGCTTTCAGGTGCAGACTACTAATTTTGCATATCTTCTGTCTGCCTCTGGTAACTTGATCAAAAATAGTTAAGCAGAACTCTGAAACATGAATTGCATTTTTAGTCTGTGATTTCTTATTCTTTTCAAATAAGAAATCACATCCAACTATATCATCAGATGCCCATTTCATCATAAAGTCCCACTCCTTACCAATACTCTTCATAAATTACAGAGGAGGAGAAATGGGAATATGTCTCTATCTGAAGATGATGTGTGTATATTACTAGACAAGCCAGGAAGAAATTTGAGGGGAATGTAGGCTAACTTAAAAAGAGTCTCCTAGAAAGATATAGGTGAGCTTTAGCTGAACAGATGTGAATCAAAACTGCCTAATCTGCTTATAAAGAAGAGTACCTCAAAACTATGAAAAAAAACTGTAAGAAAGAGTTGGACTTAAGGGTCGGGGAGCCCTTTTTCTTTCACATGAAGATCTTCACTAACCTGCAGCTAACTGCTAAGCATTCCTCCTCTGTGTTGTTACACTACTTTTTCTCCTAAATGTTTCTGGACTTATGCCTTTTGGCCTGTGTTCCTCTAGGGGATCTTCTTTATCTTCCTTGCACTGCTGCCAATTCTGAATACAAATAGTAAAAGGTATGCAAGTATTGTATGTGTCTATTTTTTTATGAATTTAGGTCTAAGAACTACTTTTTTTTATCTCACAGAGAAATCAGACACAAGGACTGAACCTGGAGAGAAAATGTGTTTTTTTAAAATATTTGAGAAAAAGCAAACAGGTCAGGAATTGAGTAGAAGCAAAAGAGGAACAGTAAGGGGCTCGCTTCAATTCCTGTTTGGAGTGTTTCTTCCCACCCAAAAGAGTAAATATCTTTGCATTTTATATTTTCAAATCTGCTATATATCCATGTACGATTTTATACGATTTTAATATATTTTATCTACAGAATTTATTGCTACAGGATGATATATAACTTGTGAATCATCTGCAGAACACATTCTATTTATAGTAAAAGAAAAACCGTCATAGATAACCTAATGATTGAAATTTTTTATAAGACTTTAATGTTCTCTGAGAATAAAAGTCCCCTTTACAGTTTTCTTAGTTTTTTTTTTTTTTCTTAAAACAAAAACACCCCCAAACCTGTGCCTGTATATTGTGTTGGTGGTGGTGTGTTTCCCCCCCCCCAAGTTGCTTCTAGACCTTATTTGGTCCTGGAAAAACCAGTGCTTTAAATTCTGGATTCATCTGTCTTTAGCAACTAGGATCACTAGCACTCTTGTAGGTACATTCTCCATTCTCTTCTGTCTGCTAGTTTTGATCTTCTATCCTTGTGTTCCAGAGATCTTTATTGCCTTTGATAAGAGAATTAATAGTTTGTTTGAAGAACTATTGCAAGTGCATCCTTTTCATTCCAAGACTCTGAATTAGCTGAGTTACCTTACATTACTGATGTGAGGTAGAATGAGCTTGGTTTAGTTCTTGCTCTTTTCTGAGAATGCAGATAAATATCACTGAAATAACCTTCATTCTGCACAGAGTTGGGGAAAAAAATTGTTCCTTAATCCAGGATGTCCCGTGGATTTGCCTCACTTTTTTTTTCCTTTAACAAAAAGGGGAGAAATAGGACAGCACAGTGTTCTTGGCACTCTGAAAGCCAGAAATTACATTACAAAGGTGGAGCGCATTATGTTTTTTTTTACTATTTGCTGCTTTGTGTGTAAAGAGTAGAAATTATAGAGAAGAAAGCATGAAATAGCTCTCAAACTACATTCAAGACATTAATTTCAGCAAAATTCTTTCCTGTTTTTATAGTCTGCTTTCTTAACTGTTTATTTTCTTAGAGTGGGTGTCACAATAACACATATAATTACATCAATTTATTTTCTTCAGTTGAAACAGTATCTACACAGATTTTATTTTTTTTAAATACTATTGGAAAATAACCATGATCACCACCATAAATTCTTTCTAATGTAATTTCAGTGAATCTGATAGTGCATCAGATTTTCAAAAGAAAATAAATTGGGCCTTTTGATGTTTGTAGGAGTTGCCAAAAACTCCTGTACTTCTTTACACCTAAAATATCCTTAGAAGTCTGGGCTCTTAATTAGTTGTCTGGACAGACATCAGCTCAGGAATAAATGGTTAGTATATCATCTTGTCCTTTGAAATAGTGAAATAGCTGAGAAAAATGCTGACAAAAGCAGAAACACTGCAGAAGCAGGACCAAGTTTGTTGTCCTAACTTTGATGGAAGATTATGTGATGATAGTACAATTACTAGGAACCTTTCATTCAGCAGTTGAAAGCTGCTTTAACTCTCTGCCCCACAGCTAGGGATTTCAATATATTTTTCCTTTGCTTCTTAATCATATAGTTACAGGTACCAACTAATGACATACTTTGGATTCCCAAAGATAAAGGAACCATGGTTCCATAAAATGCATCTGATAAATGCAACCTTTTGACTGAAGAAAGCTGAAACATAAAGCAAATTGATCTGGAAATTTATCATGATGAGACACTTTGTTGTATACTGACTGCCAAGTGCTGGTGTGCTGTTTTTGTTTTCTCAGAAACCTTAGTCTTCATTTTCACATGATTTTTCTAGGAAGATAACACTTTACAGTGTCATCGACCTTTATTACAACCAGTGGAGAAAGCACACAAGTGTGCACGAAAATTTTAAGTTCTCTTGGATTTTTTTGCTTCTAAGAAGTGTTCAGTCTCTTTTTTCTGCTCTTACCTCTTAGAAAAAGAAACTCCAACAAGCTTCTGAAAAGAATAAACACGGAAATTACCAACTGAAAAAATGGATATGACAATCAGAAACAAAATAACAAGCTTAGGAAAGTAGGGGAAATGACCACAGAGCGGTTGTAATAACCCTAAGATATTGCACCATCGTTTTAAAAAGGAAAACAAAAGAAGGAGATAGTCTCCTGGGAACGTGCTCCTAAATCTTGATATGTGGAGAAATACAAGGCTCTTCACAATTAGAGTTAATAATTTTGAAAAGTTTGTGTCCTACCTTGGCTGTACTTAACAATGGAAAATGCATTTGATGAAGACTAAGCTGTCATGGCCAATTACTCTGTCTCCAACACTGCAATCCTGAGGAAAAAGCCTAGAAAAAATGTTGGAATTAAAGATCCAGAGTCAGTTGGATTCTGAGATTGTTTCTGTACAAATAATGATAAGTAAATGTTACAGAAAATATGTGTAAGCTCTTCTGCAATTTAATCTGCATATTTTGACTCTCTGCTGGGCATTAAATTAACAGAAATGGTTATTGCTTGAATTAGACCTGATTTTATTTTTCAATAATTTTTTTAGTTGTCCTCAAACCTATGCTTCTCTGAGGTGGCAGAGTGGAACACCAAAAAACTTGCCTGTGACCACAAAGCAAAGCAACAATGGAAAAATGCTTACTCACATATGTTGCCCAAGTCAAGTAGCTGAGCTAACATAATACCATCCATTGAAAATGTATATTTTATTTTAAAAGGTCTATAGGAGAAATACCTTCTCTCTCTTTCTCTGGATACATTTAATAGTATACTGTGATAGCCAACAGTCAGCTGTGTGTTTTTTTTTTTTTTTTTTTTTTTTTTTTTAAGACAAAATCCACCAAAAAGTCTGAAATTCTGTAATACCAGTGCTTTTGTGAGCCTGTCTCCTCTCTAATAATTCATCATCACTTAAAAATAATATAAGCCCGTCCATATAACACAAGCCTGTCAAGCCTTGCACACTGAGTATAAAATTCAGGCAGCACGTTGTTTTCCCTGTATGTCTGGTCTGCTCCTCACACAGCTCTCTCTCAGACATACTGAGTTTGATGTCTTCGTTCTCACTCTGTCCATTCAGTGCCAGACGTGCTACATGGTATGAATTCACTTAAAAATTAGATAAAAATGGGGGAAAAAAATGACAAGGCACAGCTTGGTTTGGCTTGTTTTAAAGTACCTTCCAGTTTATAGAAAACACTTCAAAAGCAGCACACTTCAAAATGATTTTTTTAATGAAATGAAGATTCAAGTTTTTATTTAGTTGCATCCAAGATGAGAGTACTGAAGCAGACAGAACTTCTTTAAATAATTAATTTAAAATTATGTAAATTCTCCAGGCTACTTTGGAAATCTCAACACTAATGTTTGTGAAATGATCAGCTTTGATAACTGGGTGGTTCCCATGCCATTACTTGTGTTTGTTATCAAGGAGTGGCTCATTCCCTGCTTGGCCTGAACTGCATTTAAACTGCTGAGCTGTAGCTGGGAGCTGGGAAGTTGTTAGTCTTGTTGCCAAGGATGTAACCTCAAATTCTGTAATGATCCACATCACTTGTCAGCTTGAGAAAACTGATAATCTTCTGGTGGTTTTTAATAAAGTCTGTGTTTAGTCTTTTAATTCTGAAAGTTCCTTTTTTTTTTCTTCCTGATTTTTTTTTTGTTAATGAGAAATGTAAATGTTAGCAAAACTGTTCAGATCAGTCTGCCTTTCAAATTACCTTGCTCAGTTTTTGCTTCCCAAGTATCTCTGAAATAGATACTGAAGTTTATAGACTTCTTTGTAAGAAGAAACACAGTGTAAAATTGAAAAACCCATGGTATTCTGTGTAGATACAACTCAAATGGCCTGCACCCGCATAAATCTTTTGCCTTTTTTTTCTTTGAGTGTGTGTGTTAGGAGGAAGAAGTTAACTTAACAGGACTAAGAATAACAGGTAGTAGGTAGGAAGCAATTTAATAGCTAGTACCTTTTTCCCAACATCCAGAGAATGTTCTCCTACACACTTTTCAACAAAATTTCAGTTTGATCTTTCCTCTTTTAGTCTATGTATTAACTTAATGTTATAATGCTAGAGAAAAGCTAAATATGCCCTGCTGTAAATGTGGGGAGTCCTGGTCAGAAAAAAATAAAACATGCAGCAGACCGAAGCCCCTTCTTGTAGCACCAGCACAAAGCAGAAATGGTAGATGCTGCTGCCTGTAAGTGTTCTTGCTTCTAGCAACATAGAGAGGGTTGCACAGACAGAACCTTGTAAGAGTTAGACTTAGAATTTGCAGTTTTTAATTCAGTGTGTTATATAGGAGTGGACTGTTCTGAGCTGGAGTGGAGTATTGACTTGGATCCCACAAGAAGGAGCATTTCTCAAAATACAGTTGTTTGTTCAAAATGGTCAGCTTTCTCCCCCCACCCCAGGAAGCTTTGATAATGCGCCATAACCAAGACTGCAGTCATCAGTAAGACCTCGAGTCTTACCAGGGAGTCTCAAAAGACTGGAAGAAGACCCATTTAAAAGAACTAGACCTGTCTAAATGAGTTGTAATTTAGTCTAAATTCAGTATAAAGCTCTAGGAGGAAAAAAACAGGTAATAGAAGAAAATCTTTAGGTTAAGTAGGGCTGACTCAGGCAGAATGTCTTGCTAGCAGTGAGCATAGATTTTTAACACCAAGATGATCTCACAAGCCAGCTAAGAGCCTACAACCATCATTTGATGGTTATAACCAAGTGAAATACTGTTCTTTGAATTATTTTTGATTTTATGGCTTGTGCTCAAAGTGGATGGTCTTTAAGAAGAATCTTTCAGCCTAACAATCAGTGAATGTTTTCTTGATAACCTGGATAGTGGAAGAAATGCACAGCTCTATGGAGGCACAACCAAGGAAATAATTGCAAGAGGCTCAGAATTCAACATCTGGTGACAAAAGGATGTGGGAAAGATGCCCAAGACCTTCCTTGCTTTGCTTTTACTGATAAGGACTGTCCTCAGTCTTGTGTGCTTTTGTCTAGAGGTCGAAGTGTGAAACGAAAATCAGAAATTGTGTCAGTCCCTCCATTCTCTCCAGAATATGTATTTGGGTATTGCCTCCAAGTGCCCCTTTGCAAGGGCAAGAATACTATTTTCGTTTGGCTTAAAATATCCTTGCAACTGGATCTGTGTGGGGAAAATAGATGAGAGATTTTATTGGGAACCTACTGAAATTATTGTATAGAATGCTCTAAAACAAATGAAAATAAATGTATTCTGATGATTTTTCCACAGTTGAGACTATAAACGTACTGATGTTCTGCTTATGGTTTTGTACAGAATTGCGTCCAAAACAAAATATGACTTAATATAGTAGCACCCCAAAATGTAATCCAGCGTGAGTAACTTATTTTTAGAATAGTAGTGCGAGAAACCTGAGAGCTGTTACTTTCCTTCATGAAAGCTATATGGAGAATGAAATTAGCTTGAAAAGATAACGCTTTCCAAAACTGTCCAATGCATTAAGCACTCCAGACAGCCAGCGGGAGGGAGAAGGTGCCGGCACCGCTCGCGCAGGCTCGCTGCAAGCTGTCGCCTGTGACCGGCACTGTGTGTGGCTCCCGGTACCTGTTCCCTTGCAGCGCGGGGAGCTCCGCAGAGGGCCTTGAACGGGCAAGCGCAGCTGGCCCAGCCTTTGTGCCTCAGCTGGAGGCAACACGTTAATATCATAGTCTAAATTGCACTGTGGAAACATCATGTGTTAACCTCTCTCGATGGCTTCTGAGTTTCACTGCTGGGTTTGTAACATGGGACCTTGGGATCCAACCACTTTTGTATTTTGTTAATATTATTAATGCAAGGGTTTCTGTGTCCAGCCTTTGAGCAACTTCCAACATTGGCTTTTCAGTAATTTGCTTTTAAAGAATTAACATTACTCTCTGATAATAACCACTGTATAAAGGAACACCAACATAAATTAATTAGCTCTGACAATATCAGGCCTTGCAGGTAATGGAGAATGTTCTACCACTAACTCAGAAATGACTGTTTTGGTGGTACTTCCCAAATTATTTGGGACTGTTCTAACGTAGCTTTCAAAGGCAGGTTGGGAAACTCCCTGAAGCTTTTGAAGGATCAGGAAGTTCAGTAGACTATATGACAGTGCAGTTTTTTGCCCATAATCCTAGCCAAAGTGAAGTGTTTTCTGGGGTATAAATTCATAATATCCATTGCTGTGCATCTTGGCAGTCTGCCAGAGTTTATAGAGGAAGTTATAGAGAGGCTTGGAAAACTGTATTTTTTTTGTTTGTTTTCTCTTCAATAGAAACAGTGATTAAAAAAAATCAAGATAGTTTATAGGAGCCCTCTGCTAGTACATTTACCTAATTGATGTAAAGACAGTGTATGGCTTCTCTCTGATGTTAACTATATATATATGTAAGGCTTTAGGGCTTCATTAAATTGAAACATAGCTTTTGCTTTGCTAGATGAAGCCAGGTCTGTCATTGATGAATGATTACCTGGTGGTTAGGAAGGATTTGAGTAGAAGAAGGCTCATTATTAGATCTGAGGATAAGTTAATTTTTAACAAATGGAAACCAATTTCTTTCTTTCTGTCTGCTATTGCAGTGGATTAGATTCAAGTTTAAAGCCATTTGGGTGCAGTCAATTTTTTTTTTCTGCCTTGTAGTCTAAAAATGTCTTCCTCAGCTTACCTTGCAGGGAAGTTCGCAGTGTAAAGAAACAAAGTTTTAGCAACAGTCTGGATGACTATGCTATTTCGTCATACTGTTTTCATTACCTTGACTTTATTCTTTTTTGAGGCTGAAATACATTGGAATTAATATGCTAAGCTACTGAATCACAGCTGTTTTATGAAAATAAATGGTTACCCTGGAAGAAGAATGCCAAGGGATTAAGTAAATCTCTAGCAGCTGATTTCTGTGTTAGGTAAGGAACAGGTGCTAAACGAATGCTCAGACCGCTGCTAATTGTGTTTATGTTGCAGGAGGGGGTGTACTCATGTCCTGACAAGTGCCTCTGATGCTTTCCAAAAGCTCAGCTCCTGAGAAGCTGGAGGATTTGATGCCCCCATGAGATCACCAGCTTGTACCGTGCAGGACAACAAGTCTCCTTTTGGAGCCCAAGAGCCTGTGACCGCCCCTTAGCTTTTGTTTATCCACTTTCTTATAGTAGCTGGTGTTCACCTATGCAGTTTGCTTAAATAATTCATTTTGAGTACTCCATGGAGATGGAGTAAAATTAATCACTCTTGTAATTTGGTTGACTGCACTGTTTTTTGTATGAGTCAGCTGTGGTAAGTGTAATGCCTAGTATTAAAATTTTGTGGAACTAAGCATAGTACTGAGAGAAAAAAGTATATAAAATGGGAAGCTAATACATAATTATAATTGCTTATACAACATATGGGGAATAATTTTCATTTGCCACCTGTTCTGGGGTCCTCTATCAGCTGTTTACATGTAGAAGACAGACAATTTCACAAGGCCGATTTCACTGAGAGCCTAATCGAAAAAGGTATTTAAAATCTGAGCTGAATTTGTAGCTGTAAAACCTTACAAAAAAGTGCTGACACTTGCTTTAGAGCTCATCTCTATGAAAGGGTGTGCTAATTATGCTTTGCAATCTACATCTGTTTCTGTCAAGTATATTTTGTAGTAATTAGCTCAGCAGCCAAAAGACTTGGGACCTTTGGCAAGTTTGAGAAGTTGGTTTTACATTTGCCTTCGTGTGCTTCAGTGTATTGCAGGGAAGCTTTGCATGGGCCACTAGGTGGTACAGAGCAGTCTAGTTTGCATGCTTTCCATGTCATGTGTCGTGTAGCTAATGTTGTCCACTACGTGCCAGAAATGGCTCTGATTTATTAGGTATCTCTGAATGCTGGTGTAATAGCAGGGGGGAAACAACACCGAAATTTGACAACTTTTCATGGAAACCAGGTGTCACCATCGTGTTGTTCATCTTAACAGCTACATCTTAGAGGGCTCAAAGCTTTTATTTTGCTTTTCTATGTCATAGCGCTATCTCCTACTGTTCAGCTGTTAAGAGTAATAATTTTATGTCTTGAATTAAACAGCCAAAAATCAAATTGTCTGTTTTCCTTCCTGTCTTTCGGTTCTGTCAGCAAAATATATAACATTCTGTATTTTTATTCATTAGAAAAGCAATACTAAAATCCTCTTTTTGGGTTCCATGTACACTCGAAACAGTGAGTGCTTTAGGTAAGGCATAAACATGGCCAAGATTGTATTGCTAAGGGCAGCAATCCCTACGTGGAAGGGATCGTATCTGGCTGAAGGTACCCAAGGCAAAGAAAATCTTACGACTCTATTATTAAAAACAAGTTCCTTAGCAAAGTAACCAATAACACTCACTATTTTTATTATTTTTTTGCTTGTTCTTTTATATTATTAAAGTGTATTTGTCATTTCTCTGTCTCTCTTATTAGAGCTTACTTGACCAGGTTTTAGCTGTTCTTTGGAGTTTCCTAGCCTCAACAAACTGGAAAATTTTAGAACGCCTGAGTGAGGAAAGTGAGGAAAAACTTTTCCTTGTTGAGGACTGAAAGATTCTCTTCAGCACATTTGCTAATCCACTTGTTAGCATTATGGTAACTCCTCCTTTTTCCTTGCCCTTCCTGCAGAACATGTGTCAGAAGGTTGTAGGATCCTGGAGGCTGACTTTGTCTCTATGCCGCTATTTTTTTCACCCTGTCTGAAGCAAGCTCTGGAGTGCGTTATTTTTATTAAAATCTGAGTTACGAGTAAACCTAGTGGAAGCAGAGGATGTGCATTTCTGTGACTGTGTAGCCCTCAAATCCCATTCCGTCTGCCTGTCCGCCTCTACGGAGCTGTAGACATTCCCCCCAGCAAGTGAACTGTGGACAGAAGCTCAGGCTGGAACTCGCCCTCAGGGCCTTTCTGTATTAATGCAGGGCTGCAGCTCTGTTGAAATTGGCTCCTTTGGCTTCAGTGCCCAAAGGGCTTCTTACCTGTCTGATTTGTTCCTCCTGCAGAACAGCATGAAAAAGGTTTTCATTTTCCACTCGTTTTTGGCATTGGTAGCTTGGCCTCATCCATTCTATTTTTTGGTTTGTTTTTTTAATCTATTTTGAGGAAATAAGGTGCAAATGTGGATCAGTTAGCTTTTTTTTGTACCCTGCATATCTGTCATAGCAGTTCTACAGCATTCAATATGGGAGTGATTTAAAAAAATGAATAGGAACATGATAAAAACATGTACGAAGAAGTAGGTTCGCTAAGAGCGAAGAACAGTTGGGCATTTTTAATTGTTAATTTGAGTTGTTGTTTTTCCTGTAACAGTGTAGTATTGAAATGTTCTTGGTGTACTTGTCTGGATCCTTGTAACCTGACTTAAGAGTATTTTCAATACACTTAAATTTCATTGCCTATCCAGGAAAAAAGAACAACTCTAATAAACTTAGCCGTTCCTAAGTCTGTTCCCTTTAAATTCTTGGGACAAAGATAACCGGACCAGATCAGAACCAGGCTAATTCAGAGGCTTTCCAGCTCTCTCTGCCATCTGGAGGGGTTCATTCAAGTTCAGTGCCCTTGATTATAGTGTTAGTGTATACAACAGTACTCTCTGGCTTAATGCAGACTGCTAAAAAGGAGGAGGGAATCACTGCTCCTCTCATTGTATCTTGAATTGTCTTCCATAGTATTCCAAGTGGTATTCCACTGGTGATCTCCTTGGATTTATTCTGAGTACTGCAAAGGAACAGATGTCTCCAGCTGAGGCTCTTAAGCTTGTATTTAGGTAGAGCCTATAGAGTCTCCTCCTTTCATACCATTGCTGACCTCCTCCACACTCAAAAACCCATCAAATCTTTCTGTCTATTAATGCAGCACAGTTAAGGTCTTGCACATGTAATTTGGGGGGAAAATGATTGAGCACAACACGCGAATGGGTATATTGGAAATACTTAATTCTTGGGTGATTATTTCCTTGTTTGTTCAGCCTCGTGTTTCCTATCAGATTCAAAGTTGTACAAGGAGCTGCATTTATTTACTGTACAATCCCCATTTCCAGCAGTGGTACCAAATAGGTTGAACAGGCTTAGGAGATTTTTCTTCAGTTAATGTCTTTCTGTAGGTTTTTATCTTAGAATTTGGAAAGAGTCTGATTAGTGGAAAGAATACTTCATAAAGATTTGGGCGTGATGTTAAATCCACCTCTAAACAGTGGTCTAATCATGCTGTATGTTGGATTATTTTCCTTTCTTCTCCCCCTTAATATCATCATCATTTCACTGTAAGCATCAGGAACCTGGAAGATGTAAACAACAACTGTAAGTTGTTGTCCTTCAGGAGCGAATGCTTTGGCAACTCAGCCCTTAGTACTTGGTACCTTTTGAGGATATGCTGAAAAGCCACAGAGTGCCATTTTCTTGTCTAAAAATAAGGTTACCCACTATCCTGTTAAACATCTCTTTAGGGATGTGCAGACCACTGAGCTTTTACGAAACTTGATGATGTAGTAACAGAGAGATCTAAGAAAGCTAGAGGAAGCCATACTATCATAATATCTCAGTGTTTCGCACTCTTCTACTTATTCCTTTTTAGAGCCTCTTATCTGCTGTAGTGGGACATTATATTACTTTATGTATAACAATAAAGTTATTCATCCTAGGAGAGAGAGGTATTGCAGCAGTTACATTGTGGTTACCAGCAGGTGAGAGGGTGCAGTAAATGTCCTCTCACTTGAGGCCAGAGCAGACTGTAGTTTCTGAACAAAGTCCGAAAAACTGAAAATCAGGTTGGCCAGTTGGCTTGTCCTTATTGACTTGCAAGACACCAGAGTCAAGACATCATGGGATGTATCTTGCTTCATAGGTGATCAAAGCTAATCTCAGCCTAGGTCCCTGCTTTGGAATAACATGGTAAGGGGGAGTAGTGACTTTTCACTACTACAGCAAGAGAATCTTGAATTAACCCTTCACCTTTTAAAATAAGACTAATATCTCATCTTAAATATTTTAGATTTGATTTGCTTCTCAATAATTATTCAGAAATTCAGAGAATTATAGTTGGGGAACCTTGAGCCTTTCTACTGTGGGACTATTTATGAGCTTCAGTGAATCTCATGATAGGCCTGAGTGTCACCTTGCACTCGCAGTAAAAGCCTGGCTGATTATGGGCCATCTGGTAGTTGTCACTTGTATGATACAGTTTGCCACAGTCACTTTTTATCAGTCTCTTTTTAGCATTTACTCTGTGCCCAGGGTAATATGTCTTCCTCAGTTCAGTTTGTGGCTTCTGTGTTGATGACAAGCCCTGAGCAACATCTGTCAAAGAATATGAGTTCACTTTTGGCTACTATCCATGCAGATCTAGTTTGGAGGGAACCTCCAAAGTTCATCTGGTCCAATCTCCTGTTGAAAACAGGTCTTATTTTACCTTATCTCATATCCTGTCAAACTCTCTTGAATATTTCCAGTGAGGGAGATTTCACAATTTATTAGGACAGTCAGTTCCAATATTCAGTTATCCTCCTTGTGAAGTGTTTTTGTTTTGTTTTGCTTTTCTTTTCTTTCTCCTTTTATCCAGATAACATTTTGCCTGAAGCAGCTTGTGCCTGTCCCATATGATGTAGGATTGGTGCTACTACTTTGTTTGAGGATTCCTAAGTGGGAAGAGGTTATATATCTATAGAACTAGATAAACAAAATATATCTAAATATCTGAGGTCTAGTATTTAAATGTTGTTTATTTTACTTTGGAAAGTGGCTTTGAAAACTATACTGATTACTGCATTCCACATGCTATTCTACTGTGGTCGGGTGACTTTGGGTGAGGATATGTTTCTGTTTATAAGAGGCAATATGAGTTGTGCATCTCCAGAATTTAAGACCAACATCCAGTCATTTCATAATTTTAAAACTAATAGAAAGCTGAGCAGCTGTCATTAATGGTACTGCTGAAAATAAGCATCGCAGTGCCTGCGCAATTGTTGGAGTAGTTATGCGTTAGCAGGAAATAAGGTCTCTATCAGAGTTGAGCTTAATACTTCAAATTATCTATAACTAGTTAACAAATTTATTTGATAGAAATAATTCAGAGAGAATAAATGGGGACTCCCTGAATTGCTGTGAAGCATTTCTGTTCCCAAGAGGATTGCTTTTTTTAACTATAAGCAGAACTTGGGAACCTGTGAGCTGCAAACTCACAAGTAACTAGCTGTTTGGATGCACAAGAGGAGAGTCAAGGACAAGAAGCAAAAGCAGCTACTATGTTCTATAGGAAAGAACAGATCCAATTGTTAACAGGTTCAGCATGACTTGGAGGTTGTACGAGTGTGCTGGGGTAAGCTGGAGACATATCTAGTGTGCTGGATAAGCTGCTGGTGGGCAGGCTACTTGTGGAAGAAAGAAAACTCGGACTAGAGAGTTTCTCACGCATTTGAAAACTGACGGTGAAATAGCATAAGAGTGCAGTGCATTCCTGATCCTTCCCAGCCCGTCTCTTCCTTCCTACACACATATGCGGACCGGTGCAGCGGCCTGTGCTGAAGGACTCCCAGCTGAAGGTCTTGGGGCATTCCTGTTCCTCCAGTAACTTCAGTATTTGCATCTTTGATCTTGCTTGGAGCTTTTCTGATTTGGCCAATGTCATTGACTTGTTTGGAACTCACAGATGATATTAAGTTCTTCGCAGGCTTACTTTGATGATTATCATGGTGATCTGCCTGGAAGACAGGGCAGTGACACCAGCTTTTTTTTTTTTTTTTCTTCCGTATTTTTCACACTTTGGAAGTCATTATTTTGGAAGTACAAAACCAGAAGCATGTTTCTGTTTTAATTAAAGCTTTAATTCTATAAAATTTCTTGTCCTTAGTTCCCGTGACTCCTAGTACATGTTTTTTCCCAGTCTTTGGAAGGTAGACAGACCCTTGACTCTAGTTCCGGCGTTTGGTTTCTGAAGGCAGCCTCTATCTGAGGCTCCCCTGCCTTGATGTGAGCACTACAGCATGTACTCAGTCAGCAGCAGCTTTCTGCAGTGCTGCCTTGCTCATTTGTTTAATTTGATTAAAAATGTGAATTTGAAGCTGTGTTGCATTACCTGCTGGACAATTTTGAGTGTAGGTTAGGGTTGAGGTTAGGGTAAAAGTTGCTATGATTTGAGCATGCAGTGGTTGCTAGTAGCGTAGTTAGGTGTGGGCATTTAGTATTTTGGAAATAAACTCTCAGTTGAGAACTTGTGTTATATGAAAATGTAGCAGTTTAATTTGACAGGCAGTTAGCTTTCATATATGCCTTTCTTCAGCAAGATTTAAAAGAAAAAAAAATTTTAAAAGGTGTATGTATAGAATTGAAATAGCAGGATTTAATCTGTAAAATCTTAAAAATTGAAAATCAGCAGCTTAACTTTAAAAGAGAAATCTGACCTACCCAGATGCCTCAGCTAAACTTTTCAAAAGCCACCAGGAGAGATGTGGAGTAATTCAGTTGTCCTTGAGGTACACATCTAATTTTGTAGATAAATAAAAGACAAAAAGCTGCTTTTAAAAAGCCAACTTAACTTTTGATTACAGAAGGTTTCAATCATCAAGTTGGAGAAGAGAGTTCTTGAGCAATGGCACGACGTGTCTGCCATGATTTAAAAATACAAAGGTATAGAAAGATAAAATATCTCAATCAGCTCTTGTGTTTGTGTGTGTGTGTGTGTGTTTTGCAAACAGCAAATTTTCTTGGATAAATCGACAAGGGTTCTATTAAGGTAAATTTACTGTTTTAGGAAAGGAGGTATTGACATAAGGAGACAGAATTGAAACCTTCACTCTTTCCTTTTTTAGAATGTAAATCTATATTTTCTTCCCTTAAAATTGAAGGCAAAAGAACATGATTTCTTTTTCTGTTAAACATTTTTGGAATCAATAAGCTGTGAGATTTTTGTAAAATAATGCAAGTTGCATATTTAAAAAAAATGGTGGGGGAAAACCTCATTGCATTGAAGTGATTGGGGATGAAACAAGGAGGTACTAAGTATTAACAGGCAGGTGAGCATATTTGCCTCAGCAGATCTTCAGGCCCTTCTGTAAACAGGGCAGGAGCCATATGCCGAGCTGTCAATTCTCCTAAGAATAGAGAGGAGGCTGAAGAAGCCTGTGGAGAAATCGAAATAAAGGGACGAAAGCAGGAGCTCCTGGGGATCAGAACTGACCCGCGAGTGATTCGTTGATGTAGCGTCCGTCTCTGGAGCGAGGCTGGGGAGGGCTGCCGGGCTCGGCAGCCGCTCACGCCGCAGCGGAGGCACAGGGCACCGGGTCCTGCTGTGTGCGAGGGCTGCCGGAGCGGCCCATGGAAACCTGGCTCTCCAGACTGGTGAATATCGTGAGCAGACCCGGCACCGTTTAGTGGAGCTTGTTCTTAAAAGGACAGCATGCTTGTGAAAAGTACCTGGTATCTCAGGACTGATTCATGTGTTTGAAGCTTTTAAGTCTTTTGTTGATTGCTTTTTATTTAATTTGAGGCTATGTTTACAAAATGTAGTGTAGCATTTAATTTACATTGAACTTTTAAATTGGAAAATAGTGCTGTCTGTTTACCAGATTTTGTTGGTAGGGTCTTTTTAATTTCAAATGGTAGAACTTGTTAATGCTTTTTCTTATTGGAACAGAATTTCTGTTCTTGCTAAGACAAAAATATTTTAAATGGATTTTCTTGTGTAAACCACTATAAAGTGATTAAAAGTAATAAGCTCTTCAAAAGTCTTACAGTATTTGAATAGCTTACATGCTAATTGGTTTTTCAGCTCTGGGTCTGGCTCACCTGTGACTTTTTGTTCATCAGAATGTTTTGCTACAAGGTGGTGCATCTTGTCATTTGCTTGCTGTCCCTTGTAAGACTGTTCCGTAAGGTGTCTCGCCGTTTTCATTAGGCTGTTCTCAGTAACGTGGGATGCTTTCTTCAGTTCTAATGTAAACTTTTTACGAGGTTTGGTATGGTATTTGGTGGTAGAAGGTTATGCTTTTTTCTGCTTTTGGGCAAAAAGTTAAAATTAACTTCAGTGAATTTATATTGAGGCATTTATTATTATAAAACTGAAAAATGTGTTTTTGCATAAGGAACTTAGATCAGAAGTTACTTCATCATGTTTGTTTTTTACCTGTGAATGTTGTAGTTTCTAGTTATCTGTGAAACATTAAATGGCTAGTATGAAACCTGAAATGAATTAAACATTTTTTAGGTTTTTACTGTAAGTGAACTGTGAGCTGTGTGAACAAAAAAAAAAAAAGAATGCAGCATTAGCCTGGAGCCTGCTTTCTGTAGAGATTGCTTTATGTAGAACAGCTGGTAAGCCTGTGTAATGGGTGTCGTTAGTAATGAAGAGGAAAACTTTCACCTTAACAAGATTTTCTCTCCTATGCAGCTTGCCCAGTTCAGGCAGCGAAAAGCACAATCTGATGGGCAGAATGTGTCAAAGAAGCAGAAAAAGAAAAAGAAAACAACAAACATCAAAGATGAGGACTCGATCCCTGATGGGCCTGATACTGATCGATCTCGAGGTGATGAAACATCCATGTGCAGCAGCCGAAGAGGAGCAACTGCCACTGCTGACTTTGCTATAATCAGGACTTTGCACAGTGGAGAGATTATCAGGCATAACCAGACTTACACCATTGAGGTAAGTTTGTCTTAGTTTGTAAACCATTATGTTATAGTTTTTTTTTTTTTTTTTTTTTTTTTTTATTTTTTTTTTTTTTTTTTTTTTTTTAACAGGGGGCAATATAATGNGTTTGTTTGTTTGTTTGTTTTTTAACAGGGGGCAATATAATCAATTTCAAAATGGGAAATTATTTCCAATCTCAAATGATACATACAATTTCCTTGCCTTAGCTCTGTCCTTAATATATGCAGAGACTTTATACCCAGTATCATGTTTTTTTGGTAGTTAGTGTACCACAGTGGGTTCTACATTGTGAACTCCCTAAATGGAAGAAAATTGGTTTTATTTCTTCATTATATAAATTTCATTTTACAAAGGTTTAAAGATTGTAATGGATTTTTTTGATGACTTACCCTGGCCTGCAGCTATTAGCAACATTAAAATATAAAGCTAAGCATTTTTCTAGAATTCATGAAGTAATTTGACACCTTTTGGTTAGTGATGATGAGAAATGTATTTAGAAAGCACTGCTTAGATTTGGATGGCTTAAGAAACTGATACGTGGGTACTTTACTTTTACTGCTTAATGGTACATAATCCCGATTGCTGGTGGCTGAAAGTTCATACTTTGGGGAAGCTGCAGATGCTGTTTGTGGAGGTCCCTGGCAGGCGAGTTCAGTTCCGAGAGACATGATTCACATAGCAAAATATGTTGCTCCTCAGGAGAAGACATGCAGGGTTTTTTTACAGAATAGGTTGTTGTATTCTTGAAAGCAGTCTCTAAAAAAGACATAGGAGCTCTTTTGAGCAGGAGGCTCAACCCAAATTTCCTTGCTCTGTGCATGTCATTCCGACAGAGGTAGTCCAGATGAGAGCTCTGTATTTTGGCTTGTTTGTCCTGTGCCAGGTTAGACTGTTTGTAACTACTTTGGCTCCAGTATCACATTTCCAGCAGCAGCAGGAAAAAAAAAAAAAAAAAAAAAAACAGACAGACATGACATTTACTCTTTTCTTACATTCATTAATTAAAAGAAAAAGGTTGTCTTCGGAGAGAGGAGGTGGACTAAACTGCATTTGTGAATAAAAACTTGAGTTCCTGAGTTGTTTATTTTAGGAAATATTTTAAACCTAGGGAATACCAGTACACTGGATATTTTGAACTTTATAGATATTTTCCTTTATTACATAGTTTTTTTTCTACACACAAAACACTCATGAGGCCTTTAAAACAATTGTCAAAATCAATAAAACTAATTCACACATTTCCTATAGCAGGTACCACATTGTTAAAAGAACATTTACTGTCAAAATGGCTCTTTTCATAAGTGAAAATGAGACTTTCTTGCCTTTGAAGGAAATTTGTATCTTTTGAGGCTAAGCTCTTCTGATTACTGAAGAAACGAAATGCAGCAGGTTATTGCAGTTAAGGAGAGAGGACTGCCAGGGCAGAGGGCTGTTAAGAGGAAACGGCTGAAATTGTGGTTTATAGTCCACAGACATATAGCAGTATAAAGAAACTTAAAGAACTAAATGCATTTTGAGGAACGTCATGATTATATGTTACAGCTGGACTCTGCAAATGTATTTTTGACATCACTGTGACTCAAGATATCTCTCTCTTGCAATTGAAGAGAGTAAAGTATAGAATCAGAGAATAATTTAGATTAGAAGGGTCCTGCAAGGTCATCCAGTCTAAACCCCTGCTCAGTGCTGGTCTAATTATGCCAGCTTGCTTGTAGTAGCCTTTTTTAGTCTCTGAGAACTAACAGGACAAGACTTCGGTGGTTTTAAAGCTGTAGAAGTCGTGCACTGTAGTTGCAGGGATGTACTCTTAACCTCATGCGTAGTTTTTGTGAGGTCTGGATCATTCGAGCCTGAATGATAAAAGCATTAAAATAGCCTCTCTTACATTAGCCTAAATAAACATGGAGATGCTTATTTTTTGCTTTTAAATACAGCCTTAACAGAATAAACATGACAGTTATTTGTGATTTGACTCTTCCTTAGCTACTCCTGTCTCATCTCCAAACCAGTATTCCCTTCTACCCTAAAAGGCTGCTCCCAACTGGAGAGGATTTTCCTTCATTACCTGCTGCCTAAGGCTTGCTTACTCATGTTAAATGAATAGCTGATATTTTTTGAGTTGGATGTTTTTAGTCAAATATCTTCTATCTGTGAAGTATTGATAGAAGAGAAAAATTCTGAAATAATTTCAGTGCTTCATAACTTACATGTTATAGTCTTATAACTGTAATGATTTGCTAGACAGCCTGTATTAGAGTAATTGGATTAGAGTTTGTTTAGCTGAAATGACAGCCAATGTATGAGCCAGTTTTGGGCTAATCTCTCCATTGCAGAATTAAAGACTTCGTTGAGCTGTTTGCTTTTTCACCCAACATTAAATCTTTACAGGCTGCTGAGCTGAGAGTAAGGCAGGATTCTTGCAAGCATTATTCAGGATTATTTTCTAGCTAAATTTCAATCCCATTTACTTCATCTCTTAATGGAATTCATATTTGGAGAGAGAGAGAGAGGTTCTTTCTTCTGTAGTAGTTTTGTGCATAGACATTATGTTTCTGCGGTCTTTCTAGTAAAAATTTTTAATCCTGAATGGAATTAGCACCCAGTACTCTCTTCCTTGCTAGGAGTAACAGAAAGTAAAATAGAGGCTTCTCTGGGGAATTTGCTCAACTCAGAGTTTCCTCTTTCCTCTCTCTTCTGCAGGATGGCCCCCTTCCCAATCCATTAAATTGTAGGAACTAGTTGGAGGATGGTTTATAGGAACTAATTCTAGAACTATGAATGCTGTCTTTACTATCCTTTTTTTTTTTAATTGTATTCCACCTTCTCTCTTAATTTATCTGCAAAAATTCCTGTAAGATTTTCCTCCTTCTTTCAGAGAAAAAGGTTATCAGCTTTTGCAGTAGAAGATCTAAAAAGTGTCAAATGATATTTCTTGAAGCTGTTTTATCTTAGATACTTTTATCTTAATCTTAAAAAGATCTTACAAATGATATGTTGGGTTTCTAGTTGTCTTTATTTTTTTGTCTGTATTGTGTTGCACCCTCATGTAATGCAGACTTGACATTCAGTTAGAAATATAAATAAAAAATAATTCAATCAGTACAACCTAGCAAAGTTTTTGGATCAATGTAACTCTTGGGTTTAGGATTGCTTCCTTTTTTTGCTTCCTGTAATTGAAAATGAAACAAAACAAAAGCCCCTTTTCCCAAGTAATGCAGTCATCTTCTTTAAGAAGCCTTGGAAAGAGGCATCAGACAAGACATTTTGCAAGAATTTTCCAATTCCAGAAGTTCAGAATAAATTAACCTGTGGCACAGGAAAATTGTCCTTGAGTGACCTAGGTAGTAAAAGCTATTAAATAAAGCTTCTTAGAAAAGAAAAGTTCGAAGTTCTGTGATGATGAATACCGGCTAATTGATTTAGGTTGGATTAGTAACTCTTCGTTCGTCTTTCACAAGATAAATCTGTTTGATAATAGCTTTAGAGTAGTTTAACTGTGTATTCAAGTAGATGATAAAGTTCATTACTTAATTTCCATACTTTATTCTGAATTGTTAGCTAGTACCTGAACTTTGTGGAGTTCTGTTAGTGATAAAAGTTCAGGCACTTATAGATAAATTTCTCCCTTACTAGCTTTCCCTATGCCGCATGAGTATGTATCAAATCAGCATTAGTGCTCAGTATTAATAAAACTTGATCAAAAATTATGGCAAAGTATAATGAGTGTAATTTATTAAATGAATAATGTATAAAATAAATGTCAATATGATCACTTTAAAATCAAGAGTATGAGCCAACTTTAAATGGAATCTATTACCAACGGGATGCTGCCCGCTGTGAGCCCACTTTTTCCTTATTCTGGAAAGCAGTGAAGCAACCTTTCTTCCACTTGATTCCAAGAACAGGGTTGGCTTGTGTTTTACTGGCTGTTTTATTTACACTTCCATTTTGCTTATTTATATTTCTTCCATTTCTGAAAACTTGTCCTCTAAGAAATAAACAACAAAGACTCCTGGCTTAACAAATTAAGTCTCCTGAACATAGAACAAAAAAGACAAGATGCTGAATAGTATAGTTTAGCTGTATCATAATTTACTGAACTGAGGATGGCACTGAATAAACTTTCTTTTTCTTTAGGAAGGATATGAATGAGGTATATAAGCTGGGTGTAAAAGGGGTATGGCATTTCTTCGCTCACAGTTTCAGAATTGCAGCCATCAATTTTTATTTACTTTTTCCTTAGTCATGCCTCAGTGTGCTCAGTGGATTTTTTTAAAAAATCCACTCAGTTTTTTTTAAAGGATGCTTCTGCTATTTCTATGCATACATATATGCAGCTACACTGCATATGCATTCAAGCTGCAGAAGATACTTGTCAGCAACTGCTGCTTCATCTCTCATTTGTGTTTTGGGTAAAAGATCCCAGTATTTTAACCCTGTTCATAAACTAACTTGCACCACTTAGATAACGGAAGCTTACGTATTCAGCAGTTTCAATAAGGTTTGGTCCAGTCCTCCAGTATAAAAATACATACAGTCTTTATAATATTTGATTTTTAAACTTGATGTTTTGGTTTGTGTTGTTTACATGTTTGATTCTTTTTATTGTTAGGACAAAAAGAAGAAAGTCAATTATGGCGAAGACCTGCCAAGGAAAATGAAAGCAGAAGAGGATAAGTGGAATGAGAGGGAACTAAAGTACATGGAAAAGATAGGCATTACAGAATTAAAGGGAAAACAATGCCGGTAAACAGCAAGTAGACAGATGTGTAGGAGATAGAAAGGCAGGTTATAAAAGGGTTGTAATAATGTCATTGATTAGTGTTATTATTACTAATGCTCAAAAGTCTTTTTTTTTGTGTTAACAAAAGTTAACCATGACAGGCAAGGAGCACAAGTAAGTGTATAAAAGGAGACACTGGATCAGGTGTCTCTTCAGGAGATCTGAGGAAGAACATTAACAGAAATAGGGAAAAATAAGCAGTATGGAATGGAGGAACAGAGAGGGAACCTCAGTGAGAAGAGATTTAGGTAGTGGATGTAGTTAAGGCACTTGTATGTTGTAAGCATGAAAACAAAAAGCATCCAAGGTTTTGACTGGAGATGAGAGATTCTGGGGTGCAGAGTAAGTTAGATGATTTATATATATATATATATATAAAATCAATTGATACAGCTGATTCAGTTACTTCAACTAATGCTAGCATTCCTTGAAAAAGGATTTTAAGTTTGAGAATTAGAGTCTGTTTCCTCAACAAATCTATGGAAATAGTCTGTTCAATGGTAACATGAGTGCCAAAAGATGAAATAATGGCCGCTTAGAAACATATGGTGGTGACTGAAGCCAACCATATTGCCCTTTACCATCTGGCCAAAGCTTTGTCAAGACATCTTGCCAATTTTATTTGGTACATGAAACAAACTTTGCTATTATGCCCTTCCGTTTTGCTATAAACAGTGATATATATGTGTGTACATATATATATGTATCAGTATATACTGAGATATATATGTGTGTGTGTGTGTATATATATATATAAATTAGACTTAATATTATTGATATCACTTGATATCATCAGGATGGTCTTTGCTGATTTATACAGTATTTCATTTTAGCTTGATTGCAGGTCTTAAAGATTGGCTGACTGGCTGAGTTCCATTTTACCCAAGAGAAGAAACTTAATTAAATACTGAGAGAGGTTAAGTTCACAGCATAGATTGCCTCCTTGTTGATAATGTTTTCTAATGCAGGAAATCTAGAGAGTGAGATGTACTTTACTGCAGATCATATTCGGGTCTGGAAGGTTTTTCCATCTCCATTAAGATGCAGTCTCTTTAAATCCTGTTATGGTCGATTGGTTTGGGGCGTACATTACCAGTGAATCCATTTCTTTAAATGGAATTGTTTTAGGAATGAGAACTAAGAAGGGTATGACAATGCATCATGTAAGAATAGCACTTTATGTTCAGAATGTGCTACAAATATGAAATGCTCTTAAATTCCAGACCATCTAAAGAGAGAATTTCATGACTGGCAATTTCTCACCTACAAGCTCTTTGCCTTCCTTGCTAGTCTTGGTCTTCTCAGTTGGTCTTGTTCAGGTCATGATCATCTGTGGATCATTAGTGGTCCATAGGAGATCATCTGAGATGGGTTGCAGATGCGTGAAGTTGGCATGAGTATGTCATTCCTTAACTAACAGTGCTCAGAAGATGTTTTCCAATGATTATCATTGGTATACCAGCATGAAGGGTTTCATATTAACATTTTTCAGTATTTACAGGTTAACAGAAAATTCCTTCTGAAAAAATGTTTGCTTATGGAAATGGTTAAGAATTTTATTTATCTCCATCTTTCTGTGGCTAGTATAAATAAACAAAACTGCTTTTGCTTGCATCCACTGGCTAATCATGCAAAAAAAGAATTCAGAATTTTGCAGTTGATGTTTACTTAGGAATTTACACTATGTTCTAATCAAGTCCATAATTTAGCTTAGGTAGAGTTCTGTTTCCAGTCTCAGTTCTCTCCTTCTAATATACTCAGCTGTTGCAGTCAGAATAGTTTAGTACACATGCCCATGCTTACAGACATTTTAGTGTCACCTTAATTTTCGAAAGGGACCCAACAGTAACTTTTTAGTTCTATGGCTGGGCAATTATAGAAGTTTCTTTTGTGAGGCTAGTGATTTTTGTGGGCAGTGGAGAGCCAAAGAACACAGCTCCTGAACAATGCTCAGCGGCAAAGAAAAGTCTTCTCTCAAACAAGTGTCCTGTGTTCCAGGGCCAAATTACTCTTTTTATACCATTTTGTGATATTTTATATGAAGGATGTTCAGGAATGAAAACTTTTTTCATTTTTGAAAAGGGCCTCGGTGTTGTGTATTATCATGTGTACTATCATCTATTTGCCTAGATGCCTTTCCGATGGCTTTTGTTCAGTGTATTTTAGTCATGAATCATGTTGCTGGCAGAAAAAGAAATAAAGAATGCATAACCATATCTTGCTGGAAGATTTTAGTGCTTTTTGGAAAGATCGTACTACATGGCATAGGTGGTTTAATGAATGCAAACAAACATCCTGAACTCCTAGTGTAACACCAACTTATTTCAAATTCCTTATAGTATTGAGAGAAATGGTGAATAGTGTCATTGGCATCATTCTATCGTAAGATGTTGTGTTGCTAACAATGTCTATATTTGAATTCTGAGGTATCTCCTTTTAAACTGGACCCCTGTGGCTCAGGGATGTGAGCTATATAAAAGCAATTCCTGCTTTTGGGCAAAGAATATTGAAAGCTTGCAGAATGGGTGACTTATAAGAAGGAAAGAACTGGATATGAAGCAGTTTTGGTTCATTCTTGGGAACAGAAGACATAATACACGTGTGCTCTAAATGGTGCCTAACACTGATTTTGTAGCCTGAAGTCCACTTGTGTTGGTGTCTGCAATTGTTAGTGTCTGTAGTTGATCTTTTTAGCTGATTTTAGCAAGGTCTGGATGAACCCTTTAGAGAGAAGACACATCAGCGATATTTGAGTTTATTTTGCCATCATTCTGTAGTTTTCTTCAGAAAAAAATATGGCAAAAATTCTCCAGCCCAAAAAAGATCTGTTCAGGGTGTGGAAGTACCACTTTTTTTTTTTTTTTTTTTTCCCCAAAGTGAACTGTGCAAGCGACCTCCCTATACTTTAGATTCATCTAGGATAATCTAAATAAATGCAAGAAAGGACGAAAGCTTTTATTTTAAAAGAACAACTGTGGAACACGAAAAGAAAACTCTAATATTGGATAGCTGGAAAAGACGTGAAATTCAGAAGGATATCTTAGTTACTTGCAGTAAATTCTCTTTAAAAAGTGAGGTATTTCTAAAAGATCGATTATGTGAAGTACATAATTAAAGATTGTAAATAAAGTGATTATAAAATGACTGAAAAGTTTTAAAAGTAACAACTGCTTTTTCCACAGGTATTTTTGTGAAGATTCTTGGAGGTTTTCATTCTTAGGAGCCCTGGCTGTTTCTCAATTAGTGCCTTTTTATTAAAGGTTTAATTTTCACTATTGAAACTAAAAGTGTTCTGTACCTTCCCAGCTCCTTACCTATTCATTTATGAGTAGTAAGAGCTCAACAGTTAGCTAACACTTTTCAAAGATTTTAATTTTTAATTTTTTTTTTTATCTACAAATGCAATAGGGTGTGACTTAAGATATTAGAACTAATCTCCAAAGATCCTGTCAGGCAGAAGTGGCTAATGAAATATCAGAACTTAAGTTTCGTAAGAAAATGTTTAGTAAGAAAATGTTATTTTATCTGTAGTTTGCAAAATAAACATTTCATTGAGATTCATGGAATTATTTATTTTTGTTTCTTTAGAGATATTTAACTTTCAAAAGCATGTTGTCTTATAAAAGATAAAACAGATATCAGCAAAGATTTTATACTTAAGAAGTATATTCTGAAACCTTAACTGCTCCACTAGTTTAAAAATGCACAGAAACACAGGCCTTCGTTTGTACTAGCAATTTATGAAATAAGGAGGTTGCAATCTCAGCTTCAGAAGTAAATATTGAAGCTGTGTCGTGTACCCAGACTTTTTTGTGCATGCATCCACCACACATGGGAAGTGGGAAAGCGAGAGCTTATTCAATATGGGGAAAAGCAGAACTGAGCAACTATATAATTTTTCTCTTTACATCATAGATTTCCTAAATCCAACTCCTCTCCTCTGTCTTAGGTGACAAATACACAGAACACCGCCCATTCCAGGAGCTAGAGCAGCTAGGAACTTTCCTGAATCAGGAATGGAGGGGGAAAAAAAACCTTCCTTTTCCTGCTCTGTTACAAATTCTGGCAGTCACTAAGATCTGCTTAGTTACGATCAGCTGAGAACTCCTCCATGTCTCAGACTGTCACAGTCATCTTTAAGTTTCTGAAGTGAAGGCTGACTAACCCACAGGAAGTATAGGATGGAAGCAAATAATTTTGCAAGAATAGTCATGATGCTTGCAGATATTACACACCTAAACTGCAATAGAGGACCTTAAAGAATTATCTTCAGTAGCTATGTTGCTTTAAAAAAATGTGTTTTCTAGCAGCAGCTTAAACTTGTCTGCAATTCTTTTTCCCCTCTTGCTATGATTATCCTTTAACTAGCCATTATGTTATCCCAGTATCTGCACATCCATTGTTGTTTTCCTTAAAACATAGCCCTGTTTATGCAGTTAAGGAGCACTGCAGAGAAAAAATTATAAATATTTTTTTATTAATTTTATTAATTTTATTAATAATAAATTATAAATATTTTTTCCCTTTTTTGGGGGATGTTGGAGAAATATCCATGTTTCAGTGTGTTCCATAAAGAACAGTTCATACATCTACTGTATGTGAAGTTTTATGGAAATATCTGTACTTGTGAGCACTGTTTTTGTTTGTTTTGTTTTATGTTCTCTGTGAAGTGCTCTGAAATGGAAAGAACTACTATTAGTTAAGGAATGATGCTCCCATAGACTTTTCTAACCTGCATTAGGAAGGTAGATAACAATCCAAGTTTCCCTGATTATATTTCTACATATAAGATTCAAACTACTTGTAAGATCCAAACTCTGTAGAATCAATGGTGTTATAATTACGAAAACTGTACAATTACAGGGGCTGATTAAAAAGCAAACAAAAAGTCCTCACAATTCCATGTTTTACTTATCTTTAATAATGCAAAACTGATACCTGCTTTGAAAATATGCCTGAGATAATTCAGTTACAAAGGGAAATTGGTCTAATATGAGCCCAGCCTAATAATTAAAATGACTGTTGAATAAGTTCTATTGTTTACACTTGTTTTTTACTAAAGAAGTTCTAAAACTTAAGTTTTATTTTAGGTTTAGTATTTTTTAACACCTCAGGAGTGTGGCTTATGTAGATATTTTGAATATTTTGCATATTTTTCTACAGACTTCTTTCTCGAAACTTGATGTATGTAGTTGATCAGGATACACCATATCAAGCATCTTGTATGCTGTTTAATGTTGGCATAGCTTCATTTCTTCAGTTCTACAAATTTCTTTATATTAGATAGCAAGATTTAAGATTTGATGCATGTTCTTCCTGATCATATTGAGCTTTTCCTACTTTCTGTGAAAGCTGAAGGAGGATGAGTTTGACAGAAGATAGTTCCAGAAGTCTAGTCCACATCAAATCTTCTACTTTTGCGTGAATAAAAATGTCATTCAGTGTGTAACTGGTATTCTTAGGCTAAAAAATTCCTCACTAAGTATTATAGTATTGTCAAAGAAAAGTTCATCTTTTGATATTCCTTATTTCTTTAAAAATATATAACCTACATTTCTAGAATATTATTTTCATTAGAATGCTTTGTCATATTTGTCTGGACTGCAAGAGAGTGTAGGTGGCTTTCATTGTATACATTCTGTATCAGACTTACAGATATCTGAAATATATTCATATGCTATCTACATCCAGGAATAATTGGAAAATTTATTGATAAGTATTTTTAGTTTCCATCATTGTAAATATTTTAATATTTTGTTTTAGCCTGAAAGTGAGATTTCTACTACAGTAGAAGATTACAGTTCTGAGGTAAGACTTTTCCATTTTAAACTTTCTTTTAACATTTCTTTTGCATGTTTGTTGAAATTCTGTGGACTATTTTCCAAGAAATGGAGGAAATAAAAGTAAATATCGTGGTATAGACATGAAGTTGTTATTACAGGTATGACTAAGGTAATGTTAAATCAAGGATTATGTCAGCAACTTAGTAAGATGACCATTATAATCAACAATATTGTTCATTACAGTAGCCAATATAACAGATTTATGAACTATCATAACAGTTTCATCATTATGGCTATGATTCATTATTTCATTAATGATTTGTGTTGCCACTAAAGTCATGGTTGTACATAATTTCTATTTATTTTCTCTGGAAAATTATTTAACAATTTGATTATCTAATGAGGAAATAAAAACTGTTCATTTAGGAGAAAAGTTAATTTTAAATGAGTTTACTGCCAAGTATCTTGGTTCCTAAAATTTTGTTGTAGTTTGTGTTGAGTTTTCTGATATTTACGTAAGACTTGCAGTGCTGAATGTTGAGCCTGCTAGTCCTCAACAATTTCCTTTCTCCATTTGCAGTTACCATATAAGAATTCTAAAATTTCAGGACAGACAAATGGTTACATAAACTGAAATGTGCTGTATGGGTTTTCAATTGTATTTCTACCACAAAGAAGAAATAATAAAGGAATATACCACAACTCCAAGGAAATAAGAACTGCAAAAGTTAAATTGTCTTTATTCATACCTCTGGCATGCACTCATTAAAATAACCCTTAATTTCATTGTCACACTCTTATCTCATGTAGTACATACGCTAGGCTTTATTTTTATATGGTGTCTAACCTCTACTTTGAATTTAGAATTCTTAATTTCCCTATGGCTTCCTTAGAACAGTCATTGTTACAGTTTTTACATGTTCGACAAGTACTAACTTAAAACTAAAAACTTCAGGGAGATCTCAAACATTAGCTTTCTGTACTGACAGTCCTGTTTTTGTTTGCAGCTATCTGTGCTAAGCACTTTTGCAGAGCACACCTCAGAACCTTAAACTGGGCAATTAGTAAGAAGGGAAACAAGTGGATCTCTGTTGTCAATTTGGTGTAAGATACTGTTCCCCACGTGAGCTAGTCATTCCCAAGAGAAAGTGAACCTTAGAGTAATTATGTTGTTCCACGCCATAAAAATTTGTCTCGGACTTGATCAGACAGTTTTTGGTGAAAAGGTAAAATAGAGCATGTAGTGCCTTGTAAATTCTTAGGACTTCTGTTTCTCAACCTAAAGGCTCTGTCTTTACCTGCTCCTGCTCCTAGCTGTATTCTCTTGAACAATTCTTCTCCCGTTCTTCTCCCGTCCTTCTCCTCCCCATAACAGCTCCTGTCAGGCGTGCCTTGCTTTTATATGTGGTAAGATGATAGGGGCAGCACATGGACACAGTTTGCCATTGAGAGTGAGACAAATGCACTTTTGAACAACTGCTGTGACCTCCCTGCAACATTTTTGACTGTGTATCACCACAGTATGTGATTGCTGCTCTATGGGATATATAGTATGTGAAGAATGAACCCTTGGAAGCAGTTGACAGTGGCATTGGTGTTCATTTATCTCTTTAAGTCAGGGATTACAGCTAGAAATTTTGATTCTACATAAAGTCATAAGACGCAGTTTTGGACACAGAGACCCAAATTTCAGGGGAGAATTCTTTTTTTTTTTTGTTCACAAGGAGGCAAAACATGAAAGATATGACACAATATCTCATCATAATTATATTTCTGATTTTTAGTGTTTTGTTAATATAAATTGAATTGAAAGATCTTACTTGAAAGTGAGTTTTCACAGCATTCATCTAAACACTAATTTGATGGAATTTCTACCCTATTTAATTCTCTAGAGATTTCTGTGGATGCCTACAGATTATATTAGGGAGCATTCAGACTGAAGGTGATGGAATTACAGCCAGACTGTTTTCTGAGTGGACTTTTTTTCTGAGTGGAAATTTTTCTAGATCAATCTGAGGCAACAAA
>VWPW01004536.1:659654-740879 GCA_013389825.1 Crypturellus undulatus | reverse complement strand
AAAAAAAAAAAAAAAGGGGGGGGAAAGTGTTTTTGGGGAAAAGGTAATTTCAGATACTTCTGTATTTTTAACCACAATTCCGCTTGCTAGTCTGTATTGATTAAAGATATTATAATTAGAAACACTATTACTGCCCTTTCTGAAATGCAATTTCAGGTCTTTTAAACCAACCATTAAATGAAAAAAAAGAAAAACTGACTCAGTAGAAAAGTGCCATAATTTAATAAAATTAAGTCTGACCTCTGGTGGCAATTGCCGTGAATCACTGCCTTTATTTAGTGGTACAAGTTGGTTTTCCTTGTATTTTCTTGGAAAAAAAGCTTCCACTTGTCTCTAAGATAGATATATATATATATGTGTATATATATATATATATAAGTGATGCAAACTCTATCTTTGTTTTTAGAAAGCATACTAAAATATATTTTATGTTAATAAATACTATTTCTGTGAATTATTCTGAAAATAAAGGAAGTCAGAAAGTTAGAACTTACTTTATGAGACTTCATAGCCTTCAGTTATTCTGTTCACCTAGTCACTCCCAAGTAGTGAATATGCTATAAAATTGTATTTCTCCTTGCCTGTGGTTGTTCATTTATGCGGTTTTATCCTGACCTCATGTTACCTGTTGTTTCCATTATCTAAAAATACTTTCTGGCTTGACTGTTTCTGTAAATATTTAATTGTATACTGGGATATCTAAGCACATTGTAAGGCATAAGGGCATTTCAGCATTAAAGGAGAATTACAAAGCTTTAAAAGAAGAAATTATTTAGGAGAGTCTACAACAGTCATATTTATGGAAGTGCTGAAGAGCTCTCTACAGGCAAAACGCTGGGCCCAGGAGAAAAATCATGGGACCTGGTGCAGATATCTGTCAATACTGTGTTGGTATCTGGACTGTAATCTTGAAGTATTACAAATTAACAAAGGTACAATTAATTTTAAAATTGAGTATTTCAAAGCTAGAGTTCAGACACTGTCATCTGTCTCCTCTGACGCATTGATATGGAAGAATCATAGAATGCCTGAGGTTGGAAGGGACCTCTAGAGGTCATCTAGTCCAACCCCCCTGCACACGCAGGGCCACCTAGAGCACGTGGCACAGGGCTGCATCCAAGCGGGTCTTGAAGATCTCCAGAGAAGGAGACTCCACAACCTCTGTCACCCTCACCGTCAAGAAGTTCTTCCTTAAGTTCCTGTGGAACTTTTTATGCCTCAGTTTGTGGCCATTTCCTTGAGTTCTGTCAGTGACCACCAGTGAAAAGAGGCCAGCCCCATCCTCCTCACTGCCTCCCTTGAGGCACTCATAGACACTGATCAGGTCCCCTCTCAGCCTTCTCTTCTCCAGGCTGAACAGGCCCAGCTCCCTCAGCCTCTCCTCACAGGGCAGATGTTCCAGGCCCCTGATCATCCTCGTGGCCCTGCGCTGGACTCTCTCCAGCAGCTCCACATCCCTCTTGTACTGGGGGGCCCAGCACTGGACACAGTGCTCCAGATGTTAGGTTCCTGCCCAAATGAAGCCTGGTTTCCAGATTTCCAGACAGTTGCTTTGAGTGAGTATAGCAAAACTCCTTGTATAAGGAAAAGGGATATTTTTTTAGAAATTTTATGGGCTGAAGAGTCAGGACTATCTGATGCAATAAGGCTTTTATGTTTTTCAGTAGCTCTTGTTATAATGCATCTAATGTAAGAAATTTTGGGGGTGGCGCACAGAAGTTTGTCCAGTGTGGTGGATTACAGGAATCATAGACTGCATCTTTGTTTATTGATTAAGTCTCAGTTAAACATGAGTTTAAAAAAATAATAATTTAAAAAAGAAGTATAAGTATCTTCTCATAACTTCATAGTAGAGTTTTTATTAAGCTGCTGGTCTTATTTATTTGGATATGAGCCAAAATCTGAGTAACTCTTTGGTGCTGGGCTCTGCATGGATGTTGTGTGTTGTCTGAATGTAGAGCCAGCAAGAGGGCAACGCACGCATGATACACAGTGAGTATAACAGCCTCTGAGAGTTGTCTGGGTTGATTAAAATAATGCAATTTTGTTCTTTCTAAAATAGAGTATTAATCTCTCAGTCTTGCCTTCCTTTTCTTTGGGGAAGCCTGGAAATGAGAGGGCCCTGTGTCAGTTCTGCCAGTTCGCATCTAAAGCAGGTCTATTCATTGATCCCATTTATAACAGTATACTTCCATGTTGGGGAGCTTATTGATTTGCTCAGACATAAAAGTCCTTTATAAAGAAGCGCTGATCTAGTCTATAGCAGATTTCTGGACAGTGTCTTTTCCCCTTTAATGTAAAAGACTTGGATTTAAAATTTAAAATACTGTGGTATCTTTCCATCTCTAACATTATTTTGGACTATCTGATATGATAAAGAGCTTGGAGGAGAAGTAGAGCTGATCTTGCTTTCTCATTTTAAACTACTGGTCTACTTTCAAAGCCAATGTGTGTGTGATGCTATATATTCAGGAGAATATTTTTTGTTTGTTTCTGTTTGGCTTTATATTTTTACCTACATCCAGTACTTAGGCTTATGCTTGCATTGGTCATTATTGGTGTAAATAGCCTATAGAGCTAAAATTCTCTTGGAAGCTGAGAAAGGTTGCAGTGTTAAGTGAGTGAAAGAAGAAATGTAATCACATTCTTTTTTTCAAACATCTTGCTCTACATGTATGTTTTTTGCCTTTTTTCACTTTAAGAAATTCCTTTAAATTCCTTCCATGAGATTCTATGGTATTGTCTTTCATTCACTATAGAATTTGTTGTCTAAACTAAATCTTAGAATATATGAATATCTTTTGAATATCTTTTTGAAGAACTTAACTTTGCTTAGTGATATATATAATTAAACAGATGTTATTAAATTGGTTAAATGCAGTACAGCATTTTAATCATTTAAAGTATAAAGCTTTGCATAACCTTTAAATCTGAATTCCCTTGTTTTTGGCAGATATATAATTCCTATTTTTTTTAAATTTTATCATATAGACAGTGTCCAGTTTTTGTAATTTGGATTTTTTTTTACCTGTTACCTATGTTTGCTTTGATATAAGTTATTCTATATAAACCTATTTTATACTTAAAAAGAAACATTTTTTGTAGCATAAAAATTCCCATGGGTCTACAGAAATAATCACATAGCATTCAAATGAGCAGAAAATAGAAATCAGGCTTTATTCTTAATAATAATATATTTAGAAATTGTCTTTATACAGGTAAATGGTTGCAGTTTTGAGACAAGAACAGCTATACCTACAGACCTAATCAGGGTATGGTATTGCAAATTGAATCATAATTCAGTGGTGAATACTAAATACCTTAGTACTGAACACTAATGGTGAATACTAAAAACCTGAAGTATTTTGTATTGAACAGAAACCACATGGCTGACTAATACTGTATTTTGCATGCTATGTTCTGCATCTGCATTGCTTATTATATACTAGTTTGTGTATCTTTAAGCTTGAAATTCCAAATATTTTGCTGTTTCTATTAAGGCTGATATTACAAAGCAGAACTTGCACAAATGCTTTATATCAGTGCTTTTGAGGTGTGAATTATACTAACAAAGGAGTTACCATAGCAATAAGATCTTTAATGGTACATTGTATGCTAATGTTATAGTGTGGCAATTGATTCCAGTTTTGATATTTGAGTTTACTCATCTTGATAAAATCTTAAAAAAATGGGATGTTAAGGAACTTGGATTGATTTAGGAAGAAGAATTTGGAGTTGGAGAAATTTGTTCTGAGCATGGAATGCAGCACACTCAGACGCAGCTAGAGGTGATGGAGAATGCACTGGCTGGGAAACAGCAAGAGATTGAAGAGCTAAACAGAGAGATAGAAGAAATGAGGGCAGCATATGGTACAGAAGGTTTGCAACAGGTATAAATTACCTTATGTTGCTTTCTGCTTGATACTCAGCTACATGCAAAAATCATCAGAAATTGTTCTCACTTAATGGAAGCTGTTCAGAATGCAGTCAGTGTGTGATTATACAGCATTATACATACCGAATTATACCTTTATACATGATCTCTTACAATCACTGCCATGAGCTCTCTAGTTCCAATGTATGTTGCTTTGTATTTGGTGACTAAAATTCAGGCTTGATTGCAGTGACTTTATTCTAATCAGGAATGGAAAAATAATTTTCTTTAGGTCCAGATTCTTCTCTAAATGTGCAAAGACTGCACATCTTTAAAACCTTGTGTCTCAGAGATGAAACATAGAATCAGCTTTTACTTCATAAAAACAGAAATTACTGAGTTGGTCCTTGAATCAAAACAATATTTTTACATCAGACTCCACAGCCTGAAATAATAGGCAACTAAGTGGGGGTGTTTTAATAATTTATGGTTGCAGAAAAGCTTTTGTTTGTTTGTTTTTCATTAGAAATACCACTGGAGTATATGCTTAGGTTTTAAAGTATAGAATATTAAATACCCTTTTTTTTTGTAGTATAAGCAAATGCTACGAAGCGTGTCAGTTCTTTATTATGCTTCGTGTCTGCCTTGTCATGTTTGCTGTAATTTGGATTCAGACCACGTCATTGTACATTTTTTCTTTGTTTTGCAAGATACAGTTGTTTGCAAGGAACATTGTTTTAAGTTCATTTATTTTCACCTTCATTAATACTGAACATTAGTACTGTTTTTTTTTTTTTTTTTTTTAACTGATTTCATTTTTATTTTATCTGTGAAAATGGATGTCGTGTTTTCTACCATACTAGAGTGATCATTAAGTAGTTGTTCTGGAGAAGAAAGTGCTTTTTCACTGCTTTGTCTATTGGTACATCTCTAATGTTGCATTTTAAGTCAGACTTAGCTTCTCATTACTGAGTCTTCTATTTGTGCTAAACAAAATAGTCATAGCATAATAAAGAATATAACTATAATATTATCACGGTCATGACTGTTATTTTTTCTGAAAAGAATGAGAGTAAACAAGTTTGATATTTAAACAGCTATGAATGCTGTTTTTAAAATAAAATTATATTGAACTGTGGTATAATGTTTTAAATAATTCTTAGTTGCATATATTTTATATGATAATGGTACAGGGCATTTACTTTGATAAGTGCATGTGGTTTATTTTTCAGACAAATGAAAAGTTTTGTGAGACAGTTGCAGAAAGTATATTGTCTACTTGTTTGTCAAAGAAAAAATTGATTTGAAAAGGTGATAATGATGTTATAATGTATGTATTTGAACAGATAAATCTACTTATTTTATTTCATTGAACAGATGCAAGAGGAAGGGTTTGGTGCACTTAAGTGGCTAACCTGTTCCTGTATTTGTGTTAATACACGCATCTAGTAATTTATTCTTTTTAATTTCCTCAAATTCCTTTCATAGTTTGGCTTGTTTAAAATACTTTTTTTTTTCTCTGTGTACAGCACTGAATAGTATTCCTGTTCAGTAAAAGAATAAGCTGTATGGGGAGCTTTTTTGAGACTCAGCATGTAACCTGGAGAAATTCCTTTTTTAGGGACAATAAACAATATGGTTTATAAGTTACAGAAGTTATTATAGAATATAGTTACAGAAAATGACTGACATTCGAAGAATGCATGATATATGGAGACATTGTATTTTTTGATTTTTTTTCTAGTCCTTAATGAGAATGAGTTCAAATCAACAATACTTTGAAGTAAATAACACATCTATTTCATATGAAATATACTCTCAAAGAAAATTGCAGGATTTATGGTTGCCTGGATGTAGTTATACAAAATTCGTACAAAAAATAGCACAAGTGCAAAGAAATTTTTCTGTTTTTTTAATAATTTCTTCCTTATTACAAAATGACATTCATCAAAATAAATATACTGTGCTGGTCTTGCCGTTTGAATTTTTCTCATGCAGTTATTCAGTCAGAATCTCTTGGATTCACAGAACAAGGTCCTAGGGTTAGCTAGTTATATGTTTTTAGTACAATGAATGCTATTTATTCCACTTTGTGAGAGTGACATAACTTGCATTCACTGTCAGAAGAATGTGTGGTTATTGGTAGTTGGTACAGAGCTACTGGTGTACTGTAAGTAGATACCCTGACTTGTTTTATGCTGGTTTGTTTATGTGACCATGCTCTTTAGTTCTAAATACAAATTCTATACTGTGCTAAAAATTCGTATTGTGTTTTAATAAGCTTATGTCATAGAGAGCTCACATATTGTTCAATTTTTTTTTGAAAAAAATTGTTTCTAAAACATCTGTAAAAACAACTTGTAAAAATATAAATGCGCCAATAGACTTGTGTAAAGTCTTTTGAATACAGGAGAGAGGCTAGACAAGATATTTACCTGGAATAAATTAATAATATGTTCTGCCTATAGTTTTGATGTGCACTAAGAGTTTACATTTCATTTCCTTTCATTTTCTTTCATAGTTGCAAGAATTTGAAGCTGCTATCAAAAAAAGAGATGACATTATCACCCAGCTCACTACTAATCTACAACAGGCACGGAAAGAAAAAGATGAAACTATGAGGGAATTTTTAGAGCTTACTGAACAAAGTCAAAAATTGCAAATTCAGTTTCAGCATGTAAGTCATAATGCTAGCAATATTTTTTCGGGTTTGAAAGCTCATGTCACTTCTGAGGACCCTCAATGTTTATCTTGTGAAAATACACAGAATTTGACATGTTTTTGCGTAGTTGGTCCCTTGGTCTGTAGTCACTCAATTCTCCTACCTTTGCCATTAAAGCACCTAGTTTCTTGCACTAAATCACTATAAAATATATCTTTTTAAAGTTTTCTTTGTAGTATATGCAAAAGAAGGTATATGGAAAAGTATACAGCTGCTAATAAATACCGGTTGTTTTGTGGAAAAAAGTCTGTGTGTAATTACTGTTCTGAAAGGTTGGGGTGAAATCCATCCTGTTCTCTTTGCAGTCAAAATAGACATTCAGTTTTCTGTGTCACCATTTCATATTCCACTTCAAGACTTTGCCTCTTGTGGTATTATTAAACAATAACTTAAATAACAAAGTTAAGTTTGATCATTGTTCAAAAAAGCAGTGGTTCTCCAGATGCCGTGGAGACTCGTATTTTGCAGACAAGACTGCAACTTGCTGAAATTCAGTATTTTAGTATTTTTTGCTGTTTAAGTATTTCATGCAGCTTTTGTCTATAGCAGCTATCATTGAATCTATGAATGAATCTGTAGCATTATGAATGCTCATTTTGGGGACAATAATTATAGCTAGTTCATTTTAAATCTTTGAGATTTTTCTGAGACTCTGCTTCCCTGTACTAGATGACCATAAATGTTTTAATGCAAAATATTTTCTGTTGGATGTCTTTTCCAACAAGATAAACCTATTTCTGCTGCTTCTAAAAGAACTACTAAGGTTTCTAATAGACTTTGGGCTCTTGGTATGGAACAAGAAAGTAGAGATCATAACTATCTCTTTCTGTGGTACAAACTGTTTCTGAAAAGTGTTATATTTTTACCTTTTTTTTTTTTAAATGCACCAGCTACAGGCAAGTGAAGCTTTAAGGAACTCCAGCCATAGTTGCACAGCTGCCGATTTACTGCAAGCAAAACAACAGATCCTTTCACATCAGCAACAGCTAGAAGAACAAGAATGCTTGCTGAAGAATTATCAAAAAAAGAATGAAGAATTCGAAGCACAGATTACACATCTTCAGGACAAAATCACAACATATGAAATGGTATGTTTCTTACTAGAAAAGTCTCTTCTCCTAGGCTTTTGTTCTTTCAATGTTTTTGTAGTTTCTTTGAAACTTAAGGACTAAAGCAGTGGTGATATGTTTTGCATGTACTGCATAATTTTACTTATTTATTTGTATTTTAAATACCACATCTATTGTATTTAATACACTAACACGTATCTCCATAGTTTGGAGCTGAGCTACTTATGTCAATATTGTATGTCATATTTAAAAGTATTGCAGAATTATTCACAAGAAATGAAATGTATGCTATACTAAATACCGCTTTATTAAATATCAGCCTATTACAATTTGCTTAAGCAATCATAGAATGCCTAAGGTTGGAAGGGACCTCTAGAGGTCATCTAGTCCAGCCCCCCTGCACACGCAGGATCACCTAGAGCTCCAGAGAGGGAGACTCCACAATCTCTCTGGGCAGCCTGTGCCAGTGCGCTGTCACCCTCATTGTCAGGAAGTTTTTCTTTAAGTTCCTGTGGAATTTTTGATGCTTCAGTTTGTGGCCATTTCCTTGAGTTCTGTCGGTGACCACCACTGAAAAGAGGCCGGCCCTATCCTCCTCACTGCCTCCCTTGAGGTGCTTGTAGACACTGATTAGATCCCCTCTCAGCCTTCTCTTCTCCAGGCCTTTCTCTCTTAAGGAAAGTGTCCTTTCATTATGTTGTAAATATTTTCCTTCATGGAAAACATCTTGAAGTAGCCCTAAAAAAAGGACAAGGGGAATTTTATGTCATTAAAAGTGACAAAAGGCAAAACTTCCAGGTAATTAATTGCACTAAATGTTTTTTGGTATTAGAGCCCAGCAGTCTTTTTTCTTTTTTTTTTTGGATTGTCACTAATCCCAAATGTATCAAAAAGTTCCAAAAATCAGATTGTTTTTTTTATAAATGACCAATATGTTTTAAAGAAAGGCAGATTGTTTAAATAGGTAAGCATATATTATTCTAGTATATTCAAATAATGAACTTAAAATAACAATGTGTCTTTGCTTATTTTTAAAGGAAAAACACAAAAATGAAGAAGAAGATTTAAGTAAACTAAAAGAAAAAGAAGCTTTAATTGAAGAACTGGAAGCAAAACTTGGAGGGGAAGAAAGAAATTCATCTCAGCTTATGGAAAAGTTATCAGATGCCAGTAAATCCCTCGAAGAATTAAAAGAACAGATTTTAGTAAAGACACAGGAGATAAATAATATAACAGTTGAACTTAGCACCTACAAACAGAAAGAAAAACAATGTTCTGATGAAATAAAACAATTAATGGGAACTGTAGAAGAACTTCAGAAACGATGTTTCAAAGACAGTCAGTTTGAAACTGACATTGTGCAAAGGATGGAACTGGAAACGCAACGGAGATTGGCACAACTTCAGGCTGAATTAGACGAAATGCATGGCCAACAGATTGTACAAATGAAGCAAGAATTAATTAAGCAACATGCAATAGAAATAGAACAACGTCTTTCTCAACAAAAGGGAGAAATGGAGAGAATTTCAAGTTTAAGTTCAGATGATAATGTTAATAAAGATCAAATACATTTAATGAATATTAAAATTAATGAATTAAATATGAAATTGCAAGATGCTGATAATGAAAGGGAAACAATAAAGCAAGAATTTTCACAACAGATGTCTCTTCAGCAGACTAAAATGGAAGATCTTCTCCAAGAATTGAATTTTTCCAGGGAACAGGTCCAGAGAGCCAAGCAAACTATAATGGATATGGAATGTAGATTAAATGTAGCTGAAAAATACGATTTTGTCATTGAGGACTTAAAAACTCAGCTTGCTTCTGCTTCTGAATTGAGGAAAGAATTAGAATTAAAACATGAAGCCGAAGTCACAAATTACAAAATAAAACTTGAAATGCTAGAGAGGGAGAAGGATGCAGTTTTGGACAGGATGGCTGAGTCTCAAGAAGCTGAATTAGAAAGACTGAGGACACAGCTTCTGTTTAGTCATGAAGAAGAGCTGTCCAGACTTAGAGAAGACTTACAAAAAGAGCACATGGTAAACATGGAAAGCCTGAAAGATAACTTGAATATGCAGCATAAACAGCACTTAGATGGGATACAGAATGAAATGACTCGAAAGATAGAGGCCATTCAATTTGAAAAGGACAACTTAATCACAGAGCAAAATCAGTTGGTATTAGAGATTTCAAAGCTAAAAGATTTACAGCAATCTATTGTAAATTCTAAATCTGAAGAAATGACTCTTCAAATTCATGAGCTGCAGAAGGAGATTGAAATACTTAGGCAAGAAGAAAAAGAAAAAGGTACCCTTGAACAAGAAGTTCAAGAGTTGCAGCGTAAAGCTGAGTTGATGCAAAAACAAATGCAGGAGAGAGAAGACAGCCTTCAAGAAAAATGTTCAGAACTTGCAACACTGAATAGCCTTCTTAAAGGTGAAAACAAAACTCTGGAAGATAAGTTAAAACATATGATGGTAAACTCTGAACAAAATAGCATTTTCAAAGATACTGTTAGTTCCAAGTCAGAAAATCTAGTCTTGCAAGAAAGAATAGAAGAGGTGATCAATGAAAATGAGCAGCTTAAAAAACAAAACAGTCAACTCAAAGAGGATTTTGAAAGGCAGAAGAGTGCCTTCTTGTTTACTGAGAAAAACCTTGAATCCAATTGTAAAGAGCTGCAGAAAGAATGTGCCAGCCTTCAGAAGACAAAAGCTGATTTAGAAGAGAGCAAGAATAAGCAGGAAGTTGAGTATAAAATCAAACTCAAAACTCTGAGTGAAGAACTTCAACGCTTGCAAAGCAATAGACCAGTTTTATTTAAAACCCAAGCTTCTAGTTTTGAAGACAGTAAAGAAAACAGGACAGACACATTTGAAGTTCGAGAAGTTATTGAGAAAGATGCAACAGAGCTTATGGAAAAGCTTGAAGTGGTTCAGCGTGAGAAACTGGAATTATCCCTGAGACTTTCGGATCTTTCTGAACAGCTGAAATCAAAGCATAGTGAAATTTGTCAATTAAATGAAAAAGTTAAATCCCTAAAACATGAGAAAGAACAAGTCCTAGCAAAATGTAAAGAACTAGAAGTCATAATTAGTCACACTCGGAAAGGACATACTGATGTTATTAAACGTAAGACAAAATACTCTAAAGGAAAAGCTTTGAAGGCTGCTACTGCAGCATCTGAAAGTAGAAATACTACATCTAGTCCAAGCAATAAAGTTGAGGAAGAAGTAAATGTAGCTGGCAATCTGAGCTCAGATAAAGCTATCAGTCATCACACAGCAAAAGGAAAGGAAGTTCAGCCTTTGTTGAAACTAGAAGAGCCGTCTCTCATAGAACATATGCGTGATATGACAGATGGACTGACCAACGAAACAGCATCAGTAGCAATTGCACAATGTGAAAATAATCAGCTTCAGCAGCAAGTGGATACACTAAAGTCAGAACAGGTATGTTGTGTAAAGCTGTGAAAACTTACATCGAGCCACGTATGTAGACATCTCTGAAATATTAAATATTTGTCCTCTTAGCTGTTTTGGAGCACATGTGCATGCTCATGTGAGGGTGACTGATAGTTGAAAGTGGCTACAAGACTCGTGAGAATTATAACTATAGCCAGTGTCTGCAAGGATGCTATTTTTCATTGAAAAAAATATTATCCTAGTACATTAAATTAAAAGAGCAACAATAAAAAGTGGGAAGGAGAAGGCATAGCACTTCCCATTTTGGTAGAATGTTTAACTTAACTAGAAAAGGGTAAAACTTTTGTCTGTGATTTATTAATATTGGTTGTTTTGTAAGTACTCATTCACATGATACAAAGATAAATTCTTGACATTTTCAGTCAGATTTTATAAAGCTTGTGGAATTCTAGTGTTCTACTATAAAAAAGTTTGTATGTGATTTTTCACTTTGAAAAACATCCAGATGTGAGTGTAGAAGAAATGTGCGAAGAACAGAATTTAAACATATGATTCTATTCAGTCTGGCTTTTGATGAAGAAATTTTGCCTGTATTTTTTGTATTCTAACTGAATTGCAGGTTAGAGGAAATTATCATATGCCAGTAAAAATAACTACGTGTTGAATTATTGGTGTATAAAGAGGTGCCAGAATCAGAACTCTTCCTTTACATTCATGTACAGTGATACAGTTAAAGAGTATACAACAGAAAGCACACAATGAAGTGGTTCTTTGGTGGTCGTGGTGATTTTTTTTTTCTGTAAAAATAGATGTTAGCCACTCTTCTATTATTTTATGTGTATGTCAAATTATAAAAATCCACCCAGGAATGAACTAGCACCAGCATTGCCTAAATTTATGTTGTCCCATAATCCATTCATTTTCTAAGGAGTAAAAGCTGATCAAGATGTATTGGAAACAGCTGTGAGATTATTCCAAAAAACTCTTAACTGTCTAATATAATTATTTATAACAATGTGATAAGGGTCCTGTGATTGGAAGTAAATTCATAATGGTGCCAGAAGTGCCTAAACCTTTTCAAACTTGGACTTTACGTAACTTCGTATTAACTAATTCAGAACATATTTCCTTTGGCAATAACATCCTCAAAGCTACAGAGTAGAACTACAAGCACTGGTTATGGATTAACGTTTATTCAGGTCTGCTAATAATAGTCTTTTAGTCGGCATATACAATGCATTCTTTTCTTAACTTCTTGTTTTATTAGTTGCAACTCTCCCTTGATTAGAAGTAAAATTCAGTGGGTTTTATTGCTGCACAATATGTCTTACTTTACTTACTCTTACTTTAAACATGGCTATCCCTAAATGCTTAGAGACTTCGGCCTGCATCCTCCTTGTGGTTACTGTGTATATATGATTTTTTTTGGTGATATTATGATGATTTTTGTGTTACATTTGTCCATATTCACAAATGAATCTATTTAGCGTGATGACCTGTGAACCCATTGGTGCACATAATTTTAACTGAGTCCGCTGTTCAGTTCAGTGAAGAAAACATATTTTGAGTTTTGATACTGTATTTTAGTTTGATTTGTATTTTAAGCTGAAGAGCCCTCTTAACTATTTTTTTATAATTCAAGTTTCTAAAATGTGAAGATTTGTATTTATGTATTTCATATATACCACATTTGTAGTATTTTTTGTCATACATTTATTATTAATCTTGGAAATGAGTGAAAGTTGTGTCCTTTTTTTTTTCTCTAACTCTTTATAAAATGTATATTTCTATTCAAAGACTGATTTACACCTACAGATGGAAGCACAGCGCATTTGTCTGTCCCTGGTTTATTCAACTCATGTAGACCAGGTTCGTGAATCCATGAAAGCAGAGAAAGAGACTGCACTTTGCAGTCTTAAGGAGGAACTTATACGTGGTCATCAACAAGAGGTGAATGATCTTAAAAAAATGCATCAGCTGGACCTCCAGACCTTGCAAATTCAGCATGCAGGTAAGTTACCAAAATTATAGAAGTAAATCTCTTCATAGGAAAAGTAAATAGTGTCTTTCAAAGAAAATAAGCACAAACGTTTGGGGAGAAAGTATATGCAGGTGTCTAACAAGTTATTTTTATAGAATATTTTTAAACACTTTTATTCTTGGTTACTTCCATACTATAAGTATTCTATAGTATATATATATATTCATATATATATGGTTACTTTAGAAAGGAAAGAGTAGCAAAACTCAAGTTTTGTTATTTGTATTAGGTCTGTTAATTGTAAAGAGTGGTATAATAGATATATTCCTTACAAAAATATTAGGCAGATGTAGCAGCAAAATATCTTTGGTCTTGTTTCATTCTCTGTTTCTTCAATTCCAGCATTAGCTCCTATCCCCATTAAATAAGCTTCTTTGCTAACACTTTCAAGATTATTGTTCTATGCTTTTCTGCCTTGTTAGCTTTTATGTCATCATACTGCTTTTCTGTCCATACTTTTTTTGTCATCCTGTGATTTAGCCTTCTGCATTTGTTCTTGTCATAATAATTTTCTGAACCTCCAGGGTGTTGGCAGAAAGTTAGATCTTTCCAGAGCTCACTGACATGAAAATGCTTTTCTTATACCTTATTCCTCTCGAGCACACAATTCCACCATAGTAATTGAATATATCTGTGAGATGAAACAAGAAAGAGGACATGTACTTTCTTAAATTTTGAGGAGTTGACTTCAGTGAGACAGGAACTACACCTTGTAATCTATGGGAAAAAAAAGTGTTGTGCATATAGCATTAAAAATAATATGAATGATTTGTATTCATAGATGATGAAGTCAAATCCACACAAAGACTTATAGAAAAGCTAAGTGAAGCTGTATCTGAGGAATGTTCTAGGCTCACTCAGGTAAGACTTAGCAAAAAGCCCTTTTTAAGTGAAACTTATGAAGAACTCAAAATGAAAAGTTATGTCTGGTGAGTCATCCTGCTTTTCCACACCATCCTTTCTTTGGACCATTTCTCTCTGCATAGAGACTGCTAAACCTAATCTTCCAAATTATGTTTCCAAGGATTTGGTGGTTTGTTTGTTTTATATCCTTGCTCAGCCAATTCTTCTGGCTTACAATTAGTCTGCTATTTCTGAAGTGTTTTTGCCTTTGTGTATGTCTCTCGCCCTAAGTTCTTGATTTTATAACAGTCTGATGTCACACACTCATTGAATCAAAGGACTTCACCTTCTTGTATCTGCAATAAAGTAGTCATTTCTTTCTTAGTTGCAGACTATCTTTCTAAGACTTAAAACAGTTGGGAACCAAACCAAAATACCTGTATCTGGTATTTTTCAGGAACTATGAATATCACGGTCAACATTTGAACCTTGTTATTAGTCTGTATCCTAGTATCATCCACCAGTAGTATTATTTTATCATATTGTTTTGTTTTCTTTTCTTTTTTGGCTAAAAAGCATTAGTAATCTCCTGCCCTTACATGTTCTTTCAGACTAACCAACAACTCATTAAAGTTTGGATAAATGAAGCTGTTCTCATTTGTTATAAGCCATGATCTTGTGATCTTTAAGATTTCCTATAGGATTTATTTTTGCTCTGGCTCACTTCCAGTTTTTCAATGTCTTTTTGGACATGTGGTTACCAGAACTGTTTTACTTGAGAGACAGCACAGGGGAGAATAAACTGGACTGTAGAATGGCATAGAGACAGTATCAACTGAATCAGGTTTTTGGCATTAGTTTTCAGAGCTGGAATGAACCGTGCCTAACTGCATGATTTCGTGTCAAGCTTGAGGAGAAATTATTTTATCCTCTAAATCAAATTTAGAGTCTAAATCTAAAAGGTTTAAAGAAAGAAACACTATGTTCTCGGGGCAGGACAAGTTTCTTTATAAATATTATGTATCTTGAAAGATGGATATGGATATCCAGAAAGATTGATATGGATAATTCATATGGATATGCATATGGATAATCTTCTGTTAGTCTGCCCATTAAAAATGACGGCTATTCTAATTGCCACCTAGCAGCAACAAACATGAGCCATTGAGGTTATTTGCTTGCATTTTTACTGCCAAGCCCTTTTATTCTGTTTATTGAAAACTTAAGAAGATAAGAAGTAATCTCTAAAAAGAACTGAATTTCCGCTATAGAAAATATTTCCCCAAGTAAAATTGCAGTTAATCAGAATGAGACATTTATAATATTTTCAGCAATAATTAATAAAGGAAGCATTATTCTGCAAGATTTTAACATTTAGTAATGCCAAATTAATATTCCTTGCAAAATATATATTTTTTTGTTTTAGCTGAAAGTTTTCTTTATGCCTGTTTCTTATATCAGGAATTTTAAGGGTTCTCTGAAGTCTTTATGACCTAATGGAACATGTAAATCATTATGTCCACAAAAAATAATATCACAAAATGCTTTTTCTTTATTGTATAATATGTTCTCTATATTTATAATCTGTATAACAGAATTATTTTTCTGTTTTCTCTGTGTCACTGGTACATTAGTAAATAATTTTTCTTCATCTTGCTTTGTTTGCCATGCAGCTTCTGTATCATAATCAGAATGAACAGTCTTCAACAGCTGTAGAAGTTGATGATATTCCTACTGATGAGAAAGAAAAATTCCATTTTCCTGCTGATGAGAAAGAAAAATTGAATGTAGAATTGCCAACACACAGAGATCAAGCTCAAGGTAATGGCCTTGTACCATCATACCAGTTGAAAAATATTTGTGTGTGTGTGTGTGCCTGTGTTATTGATTTCAAGTATTTCAAATTGGCAATTATTATTATATCACTTACAATCATGATAATACAAATATATCATTAATTCTTATACAATACTAATTAGTGTTTCTAATTAGTTGTTTTAGAGAGTTGAGAGTAATCTCAATTTTTATGAGAGTTTTCTTATGCAATTTTTACTACAGTAGAAACTGGTAAAAAAAAAAAAAAAGTGATTTTTCACTTTTCAGTGAAAAAGTTGTGAATGATTCATTTTATTAAAAAACACTATAATGTTCACAAATTTCATTTAAAGAAAAAGTAATTTTTGTGTAATTTAGCTATGCAAGAACACATGAATGCTCTTCTGCACAAGATAAAGGAAGAATACAATAGGCTGACTGCACTTCGGACACGTTTGATGAAAGATTGTAAACAGGTAAGCTTTTTATAGCAACTCCTATATTTCAGTAGTACACATTGTCTCTTGTCTCTGGGTATCACTAAGAAGAGTATGGTTTTGTCTTCTTCACTCCCTCATCAGGGAATTGAACATCATTGTTCAACCAGGAAAAGGTATTTCATATTGATCTTATCAATATATCAATCTTATCAATATGTAAATCTTATCAATATGTAAATACCTTTTCCTGGTTGAACAATTTCAGCTGTCTGCCTTTTTGCATTTGAGAGATATTCCAGTCCCTTGATCATCTTTGTGGCCTTTCACTGGATTCCAGTAAGTCCATGTCTTGTATGGAGGTACACAGAATTGGACACAGCCTCACCAGTGCTGAATAGAGTGAAGGGATCCTCTCCCTCAGCCTGTTGGCAGTGTTCTTCCTAAAGCAGCCCACAATACTGGTGGCCTTCTTTGCTGCCGACACTTTGCTGACCCATGTATAACTTGTCCTCCAAGATCCCAAAGCTGTTTTCCAGCTAGTTGCCCCCACCATTTGCTGGTGCATAGGGTTATTTCTTCAAAGGTGCAGGACCCTTCATTTCCCTCATGAACTTCCTATATGACTATTTCTCCAGACTGCTGAGGTCCCTCTGAAAGTTAAACCATCTGGTATATCAGTCAGTCTGCAAACTTGCTTAGGGTGCACTCGTCCAGGTCGCTAATGAAAATGTTAAACACTTTCTTCTTGTTGTCAAGTATTTACTTGATTTTTTTAGGTCAATGAACTGTGGATATCATCTTCTGAACCTGAGCGCAGGAGAGAAGAGGAACCTAATGGTCTGGAAACAAGAAAAGAATGTCTGCAAACCACTTCACAGGACCTAATGGGTAAAAAGATGTATATGTTGTTTTCAATATGATTATAGAGAGAAAGACAGTGACTTGAAATTTAAACTGTTTCCTATATTACGGCTTGAAGCACGTGAGAGTTTTTTTTTTTTTTTTTATAGATTTTACAATATGATACTGTGATTGTCTTAAATCTCTAAAATACTTTGGAATTATATTCCCTGAAGGGTTTTAATTTAATGTTGTACAGTTTCCATGGTTATTTTGGTTATCTATATCCAGTGACAGAAGAGGAAGAATTTATTTTATTTTGCAAGAGGGAAGTTTAGATCATAATTATTTTCTAAGGGAAAGATAATTGATAAGATATCAAAAGAATATTTAAAACTTACAGTAATTATTCAGTTCCGTCACTACTATTAACTTGGGGAGAGTGGGAGGAAAACTAATATAATATAATTAATAAAATAATCTCTTCTGCTTTCTTCCCTTGATAAATAACCTGCATATAGATCCTAAGATTCAAGAATACCTTTGGAGGGAGATAGAAAAACTTAAAGCACAACTTGGAGAAAAACATGCTCATGAACTGGAGCATCTCCAGTCCTATTTTCAACAGCAACTAAAAGACAGTGAAGAAAGGTACACTGTTTTAACTTCATACTGGATACAGACAAAAGTGTTTCAAATAACCATTATGGATATTATGTATATTTTAACTCAAAGTTTGAGTTACAAACATACTACTCTTAGGTTGTTTTGTTGCTTCAAGAGATGTTGAAGTCATGTATGTTTTATGGCAAGTCATAAATCTTTTTTTAATTTAATTTCTGGAAATCCTTTTATGTATTTTAAACATTTTTTTTGAAATATGTCAGCTTTCTGGTTTCACCCATAACACCTATTCACCTAAAATACTCAAAACTCATCCATATTTAATAAGCATTTAGGGTGATTGACAGTATTTACGATAATAAACTACTGGTGTATAGAAAAATTTTCCCATTAAGTGTTACCTCTATATTATACCTAAATATAAAACATAAATATATCCCATTATAAAATGAATCATAAAGGTTTTCTTCTTTTCTTGTGTATGTGTTTTCCTAATGAGTCATCTGTATAATACAAGGAAGATGTGTATCTGCAGAAAAGTAACAATTCAAAAGAATCCAAATAAATATGAACAAGTTGGTTTTCTTGTTCTGTAAACCCCTTGTAGTTTTTCCCATATTCTTACTGTTCAAACTAGTACTGTAGTCTTTGTCTTAATTTTGTAAAGTTACTGAGCACTTTGTAGTTACTGAGCTTTAAAAGACTAGCTATTTTTGAGGTCAGATCTACAAAACTAATGTTAAGGAGTGTTATATTGATAAAAAGGGCAAATGTCTGGAAGGCAGATGGTTTAGAGACAACTATAGGCAAAGGTATGTTGTGAAGTAAATGTTCAAGTAAATTGCTCATCTTTGAAAATACAAATATATTCATATATGAACAGAGAAAAACATAATGAAGCATTCTTTTTTTTTCTTGCTTCTGTCTTTTTAGTGTATCTTCAGGTTCACAAATAAAACTAAAAGAAGTCTTCAGGACAGTAAAACACGGTGAAAATCTTCATGAGCAAAGAACAAATGTGTCTGTGGAGGTATCATATAACAGCTGGGATAGAATGTGCTTTTAAAGTACAGACTGTTGTTTGTTTTTTTGAGATTTCCTGTTTTTCTTACAGCTTGCTAATGAAATTGAAATGAAGAATGATCTAGATGTTGTTCAGCTACTAGAAAAACAGTACCAAGAAAGATTAGAAGAAGAAATAGCAAAGGTATTGATTATATTTTGTTGTTTTAAAATATGCTTTAAAAATAACTATTATATATTGTTTCTAACCGGCTAGGTGAATGAAGCATTCTATTATAACTTTTGTTTATTTACAGGAATCTCTCATTCTGAACATGAGAGTCTCTTTATAAAAATTTGTCAAACACTTCAGGCTTTTCAGTTGTGTGATAGATTCTCATGCTTAGAGTGCTCACAAATTCATACCTTTAATTTCATATCTCTGTAGTCCTTCACCATATTTTATAATAAACTCACTTTTTTTTTTGTATGGTGGTGTTTTTTTTTTTAATTTTGAGTTGAGGAGAAACACTGTGAGCACAGATGTTGTGTTACTTTAAAACTTCAAAGAAAATAAATACTTTGCATGCTAGAGAGTAATTTTCTTGCTACTTTAGTCTCAACAGCTGGTGTGTATAAAAGTTTCATATTATATTTTCTGATCATATTTTATTGCACATTTTAATATATTTTATAAAGTATATAACTTTTATTTGGATCTAGTAACTTTCACTGAAACATGAGAAGTAATGTTAGATTTTGTAGTGTATTAAATCATTCATCTGTTGGCTATCTTTTTTAATTTACTGTTTTTCTTTTCTGAAATAAATAGTAGAATCATAGTTTAGAACGTGTATTATTGGTGAGCAATGGCATTTCTTTAGCAATCGCAGATACTGATTTATTATTTTCTTACTTATACAGGTCATTGTGTCAATGAGTGTAGCATTTGCACAACAGACTGAGTTGTCAAGAATTACTGGGCAGAAGGAAGAAACCCAAACACAGATTGTTCATCAACTGGGAAAGCATTCTGAAGTTAAAAAGCAATGTACAGAGGAAGTAGACAGCCCTTTCAGAAAGGCAACAAAAAAGGGCAGTAAGCATGAAGAAGAACTGAAATCACTTTGCAAGGAACTTAGTGAAAAACCTGATGAGATGAACTCACTTGGAGAACAGCTAGATTCTAGTAGCAAGCATAGTGACTTCTTAGGACAGACTACACATGAAGTAGTTATTTCTGAACAGGTTTTCCCTCAAGTCAAAGAGCTTACTGTGGAAGAAGCTCTGGTAAGTGTTTATATGTATATATGTGGCATCATATAGCATATTTGAATAGTGTTTCCAGTATAGTTACATATTACTTGAACAAGAAAACAGCAAAAGAAAAAAAAAAAAAAACCTAAGAGACAACGTCCCTTGAAATATTTGCCTTTAAATGCATCTCTCCGTTTTTTTCTATGTTCTACCTGATTGTCATAGCATTTTGCTAATAAATGAGAAAGGAATATAGCAATAATTATAGGGAAACAGATTGTTTCATTTTTATAGAAAAAAATCTATTGAAAAGTATTTTTAAGATAGATTATTTTCTAATGCTTATATGTGAAATGGGTTAAAAACTTTGTTTAAGTAGTTAAATACTTGTGATAAAGGTTATCAATGTAACAGAAAAATTACAAAGGTAATATTTAAAGTATATTAAGTGTATATATAATATATATATAATATATGTAAGTATTAAGCAGTATTGAGAGGATGCAGTGAAGTCTGAAATAGATATGGTAAAAAATAGTCATAAGTTTTGACTACCATTTTGATACTTTTTTTCATCAAGTGAAGCAGTATTGCTCTAATTGAAGCAGAAGTCTCACTTTCAAACTTGTCTAACAGTTAAATACTATGATCTTGTGTTATCTTGATAATGGATAAACTGCTCTGTTATTGATTTCTATGGTAGTGTTATCTTAAACTTCTGCTGTACTACACATACACCACACACACACACACACAGTCACTCACACAACCGTGTGTTTACTAAAAAAAATCTGTTGAGATCCCTGCTAGCTTAAAAAGAATTACTTGACCCCATTCACAATTAACAAAGAGGTGTTCTGTCTTCTACATGGGAGTAAGTCAAAGCCTGGGCCTTCCAACACACAGGCAACAAAATAATGCTTCAGTAATAGCTGTTGTGATTTTTGAAAAATGGAATTGTGCGATTTGATTATTTTGTAGAAAATGTTCTTGCGCATCAAATGCTAAAGTAGTCCCAATATTTCAGTGCCTCAGTGAGAAGACGACAGAAACCTCGAGTCAGCTGCTGTTGTATGAGGAACGTCTGGAAGACATGCGGCAGGAACTAGTACGGCAGTACCAGGAACATCAGCAGGCAACAGAGTTACTGAGACAAGGACACATGCAGCAAATGGAGCGTCAGAAGGAAAATCAAGACCAGCTCTTAGCAGAACTTGAGTGTCTGAAATTGCAGTTAGCTGAGGTAAAATGGGGTCCAACACAAGAGGGGCATGGATTAACAAAGAGTTAACAAAGAAGGTTTTTCTTTCAAGGTACACATATATGTAATGCATGCACGTGCATATGCGCTTGTGTATATATGCACCCAGATATACATATATTTAAAAAAAAACTTTTTAAAAATCAAAGTTGAGTCAGTTATGGATCAGTTTTGACTGCTCTAAAGCAGGAGAAATCTTGCAGTGCTGCCCAGAAGCCAGAAGAGTGATTGAATGCAGATACACTGGAAACTGTGCCACACTGTAGATACAAGGCACTGTGCAGGATGAGGCCTAGCATCCATTTACATCAGTGATGCCTGCGACCATGGCTTGGAGTGCTATAGAATATCTCATTTTTCCTCTCCCCACTTCAGGTCTGAAACTTACCACAGTGAAATCCTTCCAGGTAGCAACAAAATGTTTTGGCTTTGTTTTTCACCTTGGATAGGGCGAAACCACACACACAGAAGTGGTGTGGTTTGGTGTGAAACACCACTGTGTTTCTTCGCTATTTTAAACTATAACTTTTCATCATTTCACACATATACAAAGCCTATAGTAGGTATGTTATGAAACTCATTAATTTAACTTAATTGCTAAGTCCTTAAAAATACAATTTGCAACCTTGTTTTCAAGCATTTATTCCTTTAATAAGACAAAGCGCAAAATCCAGATAGCAAATCCAGAAGAACTCATTTTACCCTTACTTGATTTCAGTGTAACGTTACAGAAATACACGTGGAAATATTAATCAGCAAATTCTAATTCTAAATTTCACCATCAAGTGGAGCTTTACTTCAATATTAGCTTTCTTCAGACCTTACTCAAACCCGGTTCTTTCCTGCCTCGGTTTGGTCTTTAGGGACTTGGAAGTTGTTCTTCTCCAGCAGTATTGGGTGTCTGCTTCTATTAGCTTCTTTGAAAGCTTCTTTCTATCATTTATGCTGACAGTCTTTCAGTATATACCACCCTTTTCCCTTTGCCTGTCAGTTTGCAGTCCTCTGACACTGATGAAAAACATTAAATATGAGCAATGCGAATGGCTTTCCTGTCATTTTTTTTTTTTAATGTCGAGGCTGTTAAGCCATAAGAACTGTATAGGTATTTGTGTTAGCTTTTAGCCGTGTACACTTCTAGCTCTTCTAAAAGAAAACCTTTGAAGACTTTTTATGCAAAGAACTTACTTACATCCTATTTCTATGTGACGTATAGAACTTATGTACTGTAGCCTGTAATATTTAAAGTTAACCTTCCAGTTTCCATTATGAACACCGGTTTTATATATGTTGTATGAAAATCATAAATGTAAGCTACAAAAATATTTGTTAGCTTCATTCTCTTCTAGAAAGCTTTCAGTGTTGCTGTAACCATTTAAAAAGTGGTCAGAATTTTCACTGTGCAGAATGTGTTTTTTTAAAAAAAAAGTGGTGACAGGAGTCACTAATACCCAGAAGCTTAAAAAATTGTGTGTGCTTCTGTAACGATGCATTCTCTCTCTCTCTTTTTTGTTTTTTTTGTTTGTTTGTTTGTTTGTTTTAGCAAGTCTCAATGGAGAGTGACAGCTTGGTTACAGAGCGAGAGCGAATGCTTTTGGAAGAACTGGAATCATTAAAGCAACTTCCTGCGCCTGGAAAAGAGCGGCTGTATTGTGAGCTACAAAACAGCAGCACGCAAACACAGGTAAATAAATATGGACTTTGACTTTCCAGACAGCTGTGACATATAAATCCAGTAAGATCCCTCTTGTCTGCCGCTCTTTTTGCTGCATTATATTTTCCGGATAGGTGTTGAATGTTACTTGAACAGAGTAGATTTAATAACTTAAAGCTAGTATCTGTAAGGCACAGTTATTAACTTAAGAAGAAACCAGCTTGAAGGTGGGGTTTATTAATATAGCTCTTTGCTCAGGTAAATTCATGTTCTCATATTGCTATAGCAACACCAACAGTAAGCACAAGACTGTTTATTCAGCATAACAAAGTTCTCTCTAACAGGCCCTGCCTTGGATTTCATGTTTCCTTTTTGTTTAGGCACGTAGAAGTTTTTGTATATATTGCCTTTTTTGTTTTGTACCTTCACGCACCTTAGGTTTTTAATTTCATATTCTACTATGTATCAGAAGACTATGTTGATGGTGGCATGACAGGATTTCTCTCTCTTTTGTCTTCTCTCCCTTTGCAAAAACTCATTCAGAGCGAAGATGAAAATCAAGGCAGTGCAAGAGAACATTCCTTTAAGGATGAAGATGAAAGAAGACAGTCTGAAGAAACATCATCATCTCTTCTTTCAAAAGAAAGGTACTTAAAACTGTTAGTGTTAAGAAAATATTGCTCATGTGAAGAAAAAAAAACTTGAGAATGATGTTCCTATTGTTTTAAATTAAAAATATTTCTAAGCTTTCTTCTGATTGAGTTCATGATAATAGTACTCTCATGTCTAGATAACCATGTTTCTAATTTTACTTAATTTAAATGAAACAATTTCTTCCCTTTTCAAGACTATGTAATGTCATATGGGATGAGCAAAATCTTTCCAATTCTTACACAAATATAGAATTACATACATTAATTTTAAACATGTTCATATTTATGCATGTTATATGTACATATGTGCATTTTGTATGAGTATATAAGAAGTTTTGAATATTTTACTTGTTACTGAATAAGTTTATATGAAGACCATACAAATACATAACTGTTTTAAAAAAGCACCTAAATTCTAAAAACATGTTTTGATAAATAGGTGGATATTGTAAATATTTTATTAAAAAAAAAGAAGTTTGGATTACCATTGTACTTTTAATGATATGTGTGTTATGTGTCTTTTAGTCTTCTAGTCTACAAAACAAACACAGATTTTAGTGATTCAGAGGGCATTTGTTTTTGTGACTGCAATAAGGCATTAAAAAAGCTGTGAAGCAGGGGAAAATCAAAGGACTGACTAGTTCCTGGTTTGCAGGCATGTTTTTCAGAAGGCTAATGAAAAACTCATGAAGATTCTTTTAGAAGTTGTGAAGACAACTGTGGCCATAGAGGAGACAATTGGTCACCATGTTCTTGGCTTGCTGGATCGATCAGGGAAAGGCCAGCCTTCCAAATCAACTGCATGGGACACAGAACCAGAGGAGTCAGTAAAACCCTGTGTCCGGGTGGGATATGAAAAAGGTAATAGTTCTGTAATTTCCTGTTGCATAACTAAATAGCATTTTCATACCTTATTTTTTTATTCAAATATTCTTTACTTTGAAGTTGTTAATTAAAAAGCTTTTTTTTCAGCTATTAGTCATTTGCGTGCTTACATCATCTCCATCTGAGAGATGGAAAGACAATTCAGGAGTTGTTTTTGAGCATTGAATCAGACAGTGATTGTCTATGATCCTGTTAGAAAACCTGCAACAATGGGACAGTGATTGAGAAAGTCAAAGGATAAATATTTGTTTTCTGGAGACAGCAAGGGGAAAGAGGATAAAATACAGCTTGATTTCATCTTGCACCAACTTAGTTATTTCCTCATCTTGCATGAGGAATGGGAGCTGAAATCAAAGTCTGTTTCTTTACAATACGTAGGGATATTTGCAATCACTGAGGGCAGCTGACAGGGATCAGCCTGTAGTTGTCCTTGTAGACTTCCCAAGCCTCAGGAGAGGATAGTGGCAAGGAAGTGGCCTTTTGGGAGCCGTCCCTAGAGCTTCCTAGCTGCTAAGCTACTGGCCATCAGCTTTCTGGAAGAGTACTGACTGGGACAGATGTAAAGGAGCATTTTAACAGTGTAGAAAAATGTGTTCTAGTGTCTGAAAACTTTCCTAGGCACAGTTTAATTTGCCAGGAGAGTGTCTGACCGGTCCTCTTTGGGGGACGAATAACATGGCTTTTTTGCCAATTATTAGTATCCATGATGCATAAGCCAGTGCAAGGGACTGTGCATTCTACCTGAACCTTATGGTGAAGCAACGTGCAGCAGGTCAGTTCAACCGAAAGCACATTTCACATCTGTCTTTGGCTGGAGTTTTAACTCTTTCGGTGAATGAGAAAAATAACTAGAGGTTGAGTACTGCATTTCAGTATCAGGAAAGTGTAGACCATAGGGTAGTAACACAAATGGTGAATGATGTTGAACTTTACCTTGTCTATTCAAAATGTAGGTTATAAAATATTATTGGTTCTCTGTGGCTTCAAATGTAGGTCACCAAAAGCCTGGAGGCTAGATAAGAGGATGTAAGACTGTATGACTTGTAGCACAGTGACATCTCTCTCAGTTGATTCCTCGAAGGTTGTCCGTACAATGAAAAGAAATGGCTACAACTGCCCTCTGAGGATTCTTCGAGTTTTAAGTTAACAGCATTTTTATGCTGGTACTATTGTTTCGGTAAAAAGTCTCATGACTGTCAACTTTTGTACACATTTCACTGTACTTAAGTGTGAGGAAAATCACTGTGCATTTGGAAATCTCACCCTTTGAGGCTTAGCCTTTTTCCATAGAGTTTAGATTGGATGGCTAAGCTTCTGGTCTGAATTTTTAGTACTTTTGCAGGAGACCTTAAGGAGTGAGATCATCATCATCTACTTTAGCTGAAGCTAGCACTACTTTCAAAGTGCAGTATTCTTACACTTTACTTTTGGATGGAAATGAAGGGAGTTGTATTTGCTTAGGCTAGAACTGCTGAGAATAAGTATCTTCAGCCATTGCCAGCTATTTAACCCACTGTGTCTTGCAATGATCTGGTGCAGAGTTTACCGCCTCCTGCAGTGTTATGGGGTAGTCATGAGTTTTATATAAATGACATTTTTAGATAATATTTTTATGTCGAAAACAGCAATTAAGGATTGTGTGTGTTTTGTGTACTTTGAACTGTGTAAAGAGCATTGACATTTTCACAGAATATATTTCCCCCCAAAAAAATGTTTTCCACTTACAAAGGCGAAAATTACAGCCTGACTTTCATAATACTCTATCTCGTACCGAAATGCACAACAGATCCTATAATAGTAGTGTTTTAGCTTCTTGGAAAGCCTTTCAGTGGAAAACTAGGCTCCTGTATACCAGGGGGCTGTATCCCATTCCAGGAGGTTTGACCATTCTAACTCTCATGTGCGTTAGAAGTAGATTTTGGAAGAGTGTGCAAGGATGCCCTCCATCGACATACCAGCTTATTCAAGTGTTCTTTTTTGCATATTTTCTCCTGTTCAGACATAATTGTTTAATTAAAATAAAGAAGGCAAAGCAAATAGGGAGGGATTAAAGAAGACTCAAGGTTAGTGTTGTGGAAATGGGTGCATGAATAGTTCGCAATCTTGTTTCTCAGGTAGTACTCACAGTTCCTTTTTTTTTTCCTTTCAAAATGATTGAGCAGCAGCCTTGCAGAATACATGGCTCTGCCGCAAGGTTCACGCTGGTACTAGGTACTTTTCTGTGACTGCATCAGCAATTGATCCCACTCCAACTACATGTATATCACAAATTCATTTCATGTTTTCAGTCAGAAGATTGTTGTTACTCATTTTCTGTACTTCCACTTAATGGCCAAAGGGGTCATAATCTTTTTAGGATTTTTTTCATTCAGTTCTGGAAATAAGCAGTAGCCTTTTGTGTTTTGCTGGCCAAACAGGTCTTCATTTAAATAGCTTAGGAAAATTTTAAGTAAATAATTGTGCAAAGAAAAATCTAGCAGTAAAGCAGAAGTGTTGATGCATTTAAGGGAGTGGAACCTCTCTGAGCTTCTGAACAGGATCTCTATTTACCGACAAGCAAAAGTCAGGTTTCTTTTAGAACATCATTTTATTCCATTATTTTAAGAAAGCTGAATCAGAGGTGAGTGTACTTAAAACCATAACCTGATTTATAGGGCATATATAGGTTTATCTGGCACCTTGGCTAGGTTATCAGTTAACAAAGAATTTTATTTCCAGGATCATGAGTAAAGTTCAAGTTTCAGCCATAAAACCTGTCCCATGAAGGGAATAGCATTAGTACGAAGTAATGCAGCGGGTTAACCCCTACCTGGAGACCAAGGCCCTGAGTGAAGGGGACGGACCCAGCAGCCTGCAGGTCCTCCTGCTGTAGAGGAGGGTGCATGAAGAGCAGAGGCACCGTTCTGGTGCGGGTGCCTTTCGGGTTACTGCTTGCCTCGGACATCCAAATTCTCTTACCTACTTCTGGGGCTTCAAGCAGCATATCCAAAACAAGGTAGAAAATAAGTTTATTCACTGAACCATCATCCAACAGACTTTCTCATTTTCTACTTGTAACCCATAACTTTAATGTTTTTAGAGGAATCCCAGTTATAAACCACAACATGAGTTCAACTGGTTCAAACAGTTCGAACAGGTTTTGCTTCACAAATGTCAATCAGCAGCTCAAAGCCAGTCTCTGTATCTAGGCTTCTTTATCCCACTTCTGCATATGCACTGCCTGTCTTTTCTTATGGCTTACTGGCCCATGATATCTGCCACGCTGAACTGCAAATCTTGTGGTGTAGGAGACAATGTAAACCTTATCTGTTTGATTTCAATGAGTGAGTTTACACAAGAAAAAGACGTTTTTACTTGTGCCAGTTATATTCGCTTTATTGTTTTGTATCAGTGAAAAATTTGGGGAAGGAGAGCATGTTTTTAATTCTTTTGCAGGGAGTGTGGGGAGTGTGCTGAAATGGCGCTGTAAGGATTAGTGCAAATTGGAGGAATTAATTCAGCTGCCAGGGAGTGTTTTATCTTTCCTTCTTCTGTTATCTTTGAGAGTTTTAAAGTTTCCACATAACAAATTATACTCCTCCTTTCTTCATTTCTTTATAGTTGTATTTTAGTAAATTATATAGTTCTTATTCTGGGATCTTTTTGCATAATAAAATTATCTCATGGTATTGATTTATTTTGTATTTATGCGGAAGAAATGAAGGCAAAATACAAAAAAAATGACATAAGCAAGACAGGACTTTAAAAATCTTGTCATTAAAATCTTGTCACAGAGGTCATGTTTTACTCTTCGGTCTCTGGAGAGCAAAGATAGTAATATTAGCAGCATTATTAATATAAGGGATATTCCAGAGCTTTTAAATTATGACCACCTGAGCAGGTTTCTGTACTTTTAAGTTTTTCTGTAAATGTTTCCAGTCATTTGGAAATTCTTATGACCTTGTAAAAGACTGCACATCTTTTTGCAGTTACTTTGCAAAACATTTATTTTTTTAGTTGACATACAGTCATTGTTGCCGAATTGGCTGTATCTCTTAATCACATAATTTGCTAAAACGTAAGCATTATGGGACATAAATTTTAAACTGGTTTAAATTTGTCTACATTGATAGCAAGACAGTCATCATTGCCAAGATTGCCAAGTCCACATTTCTGTAGATTGTGCAATAACTAATGCATCACTGTTTTTATTTTATGTGGCTTATAGCTGTACTACTGTTCTGGGAACTTTTATTTTGTGAGATCCCTGAAGCTAAGCAGGTCCTACCTGGTCAGTGCTTAAGGTGGGTGACCTCCAGGAGTATCAGGTACTGCTGAGTGTGTTGGTGGCCAAGCAGGGAGTATGATCTCCCTCAGTTCAGCCTTTAACCAGTGCTTTGGTACAGCATTTGGTACAGCATTTAGCACTGGAACAAGCTGCCCAGGGGGGTTGTGGAGTCTCCTTCCTGGAGATCTTCCAAACCCACCTGGATGCCACCCTGTGCCCCGTGCTCTAGGTGTCCCTGCTGGAGCAGGGGGGTTGGACTAGATGATCTCTAGAGGTCCCTTCCAACCTCAACCATTCTGTGATTCTGTGATTTGGAAACACTTGTCCTCTTAAACAAAGGATGAGGATATGAATGAGTCCTTTAAATGGAAAACTCTGAGGATATTAAAGGTTCTCTATCATCGACTGTTTGAGACACTCAGAGTCCTTTAAATGTGGGTGTTGAGAAATCTGAATGCTATTTAATTAAAAGTGGTGGCAGCCAGCCTTACATTGCAGAGGGGCTTCCATCTGAAGGGATTTGGGGAAATCCCTGTTCTCCTCAAACACGTTATCAGTGCCAGTCCCTGCCAGGGGAACTCCCACCACAGCGACTCTGAATGTAGTTCCAAAGTGCGGTGTTGGAAAGTGCTCTGAACCCCTGTGTCGCTGAAGGGTGCCATGTGAATGTGAGTTTTGTTCATCTAGTTACTCATTTCATTTATACATAAATTAGGTTTCTGGTTTTCCCCTGTGGAGGATGAAGAGATTTTGTACAGTTACACCAGCAAAATTAAAGGAGATATGAATCAGTAATGATGTAGCTAGAAGAGAAAATTGCTAGATGCATCTGCATTTTATAAATCTTAGTAATTATACAATAAAACTAGACTAAACCTTGTCAAGTTAAATTTGTTGCAGATTGTTGTGTATGAGTCATATACAACTGCAGCCGTAGTGAAGTAAATGCGTAAATGAGATATTATCATCATGTATGCAAAGATAAAACTAGATGTCTAATCGTATTGTAACAAAATCTCACTGGGCTCGAATGACATCAACAAGGAACTGATCCTTGCAATGTTGTTTGGATATTAGTTTAAGAGCAGATATAAAATACCTTGTACCCGACAAGGTATTTTAAGCCAAATTGTAAAATTAAACTGTAAAAACCTCATTTTGAATTTCTATAACTAAAGAATTTGTTGCGGTTATTCATAGAATAACCAGCAACTTACAGTGAAAATGAACCATCACCCAGTGCCAAAAAGGTATTGACTGTTCTTAAGTCATTTAGTCATACCACTTTTTCCTCAAATCAAAGTCCTTTTTTGAGGAAAATTTTAAAGAAAATATATCCACTTACTCTATATGGGAAAAAAAACACTATCCTTTCTGTGACAGGAAAGGAGACAATTGCTTTTGGTGTGTCAGTTCAGTAGCTGTCATTTGTTAACACTGGGTGCTGCATTGAATGTCTCTCATAACCACATAGTAATTACTGAATTTTAGAGCAAACCCAACTCACATATGAAATAATAAATCTCATAAAAAATAAAAATTTGTCAAAAAATACTTTAGTAAAATAAGATATCATTTAGTAAAATAATATATCATTTAAATGATATCATAAGATATCATTTAAAAATGATTCCATAAAAGGTTATACTTGTGATATCTCAAAACAAATAACCTGGTGATATAGTACTTTTCATTTTCAAAATCACTGAATCAGTTATTTATTGTTGTGATGCACTGTTGTGTTGTTTTGTATTGGAAGTGTGATTTATTTTTTAGGAGTTTTAAAGTATCTCAGGATTATACTTTCAATTGCATAGTTTAAATGCAGCCCTGATTTCTAAATATGCAAATTTACTGTTTTCTAGTTTAATTACTCTCAGTTTAATATCATGGGCGAACTTTGTGTCCTGCTTTTCAGACAAAATAGTAATAATGCTCTTAAATTGAATCAACCCTCAAGAATTTTGAGGAGCAGGAAGTTGACATCCTGTCCTTCAGTAAAGACTGTAGAGTTCCCCTGCGTTCTGTTTGATTTGTTCAGCTACCCATTTTAGTCAACATATAGTTAATTATGCTGAATTTCTGTATTCTAGTCCTTTTGTTCTGAAAACTTGTCTGAATTGCATTACCAGAGAATTGCCATTCACCTTATTTGAGTTTCTTTGAATTACTGACTTGAACAATTTGATGTTAATGCGCAGTAACAGAGTTGGTCACAGCTGAAACAGTGACTGCCTGTTTTTTTTTGTTGTTTGTTTGGTTGGTTTTTTTTACCTGGTTGCATTTTAAAGCCAATTTTGCAAGTCGTTATTGCAAGTCATTCAAAATAATAAGGATTACCGATAGCAATACAGGTTTGCAAGATCAGATACACAGCCCAAAAGCATGCTGAGAGGATGACCTATATATTCTTTTAATATATATATATGTATATACTTTTCTCTCTGCCTGTTTTGCCATTAACACATTCTAAGTTTTAGTATATAATATTTCCCCTCTGTCTTTGTAATCAGACTTAGCTTTCTAATCTTTCTTTCGTGTTTTGATGAAAGATAAAAATTCTTATAAATTATTAAAAACATAATTATTATTTTTTCAGAGTCCTGTTCCTCATATCATAGTAGTAACATGGAAATTGATGATATTAACATCTGGTCAGGAGCAGCAGATGAAGGACTGCTGACCCAGCATCTTGCAGAAAGTGGAGTGGAAATAGATCCTGAAAATGAAGAACTCATTCTGAATGTTAGTTCTCGACTGCAAGCAGCTGTTGAAAAACTTCTGGAAGCTATCAATGAAACTTCAAATCAGGTAGGGTGGTATACCAGTAGCATGCTTTCAATCTGACGTCTTGTCTTTTTCTCTCAAGAAAATATTTTAGGCTTATAACAAGAAGCCTAAACAGGCTTTAGTTGCATAAAACTAAAGAAGTCTGCTCTGCTCCATGACATGGAGCTTGTCCAGCATGACAAACTGGACACGCATAAATCTATGGGCAAACTAGACACTTGGGATGCACCCAAGAGTGCTGAAGGAACTGGTAGGGGTCATTGCTCAGCTGCTCTCCATCATCTTTGAGAGGTCATGGAGAGTGGTGGAGGTGCCGGAGGACTGGAAAAATGCCAGTGTCACTTCAGTCTTCAAAAAAGGCAAACGGGAGGAGCTGGGAAACTACAGCCTCACCTCTGTCCCTGGAAAGGTGATGGAGCAGCTCATCCTAGAGACCATCTCTAGGCATGTGAAGGAAAAGAAGGTGATCAGGAGTAATCAGCATGGATTCACCAGGGGAAGTTGTGTTTGACAAACCTGATAGCCTTCTACAATGGGATAACTGTCTGGCTGGTGGATGGGAAAGCCATGGATGTTGTCTACCTTGGCTTCAGCAAGGCTTTCGGCACAGTCTCCCATAACATCCGCATAGGAAAGCTTAGGAAGTGTGGGGTGGATGAGTGGACTGTGAAGTGGATTGAGGACTGGTGGATGGCAGAGCCCAGAGGGTGGTGATAAATGGGACTGAGTCTGGTTGGAGGCCTGTGGCCAGGGGGTCAGTACTGGGCTGGACGCTCTTCAACTTGTTCATCAGTGAATTAAACGAGGGCACAGAGTACACCTTCAGCCAGTCTGCAGATGACACCAAACTGGGAGGAGTGGCTGACACTCCCGAGGACTGTGCTGCCATTCAGAGAGACCTAAACAGGATGGAGAGTTGGGCAGAGAGGAGCCTCCTGAGGTTCAAGAAGGACAAGTGCAGGGTCCTGCCCCTGGGGAGGAATAACCCCAGGCACCAGTACAGATTAGAGGTGACTCAGCTCCGCGGAGAGAGATTTGGGAGTCCTGGTTGACAACAGGTTAACCATGAGTCAGCAACATGCCCTCAAGGCCAAGAAGGCCACTGGGATCCTGGCTGCATGAGGAGGAGCGTTGCCAGCAGGTCGAGGGAGGGGATCCTGCCCCTCTGCTCAGCTCTGGTGAGGCCGCACCTGGAGTATTGGGGGCAGTTCTGGGCTTCCCAGTACAAGAGGGATGTGGACCTTCTAGAGAAGGTCCAGCGTAGAGCAACAAAGATGATTAAGAGACTGGAGCATTTGTCATATGAGGAAGACTAAGCGAGGTGGGCCTTTTTAGTCTGGAGAAAAGAGCTGAGAGGATATTTGATCAACATGTTCAAGTACCTGAGGGGTAGTGGGGCAGGCTCTTCTCCGTGGTGGCTCATAACAGGACAAGGGGTACTGGGTGTGAGTTGAAACACAGGAAGTTCCACCTCCATATGAGGAACAACTTCTTTCCTGTGAGGGTGACAGAGCCCTGGAACAGGCTGCCCAGAGTCGTTGTGGAGTCTTCTTCTCTGGAGATCTTCAAAACCCACCCGGATGCCACCCTGTACTCTAGGTGCCCCTGCTGGAGCAGGGGGATCGGATTAGATGATCTCTAGAGATCCCTTCCAACCAGTTCTCTTGTCAAACATCTTAGTCTCTTGATTGCCCCAGAAGTTGGAAATCTGCTGCTGTCTTTCAACTGTGATTTGAAGATGGTAAGTTAAGCACATACCCATCTAGAAAAGAAGTCTGTGGTCCAGCACTGATATATAAAGGTATGTGATTCATATATAATCTCCAAGGAAGAGGCAGTGTGCAGTACTCCTTTCTGCTGATGCTTTGCATGGTAGGATTTGTAGATGCTCTTTGAAGTACACTTGTTAATTGAAATGAGTTACATATTGAGCTCACACTGCCCTTACCATTTGTCGAACTTGTAAATGATAAAGGCTTCAAGATGAAATTACCTGAGTAGATGCTCTGTATTTCACTGTTTGTCCATTAGGAACTTAAACTACCCATTTTTTGTTAAGTTGTTATTCTGCAAATTCTTGCACATGTAGGTGCAGAGGGCTGGTACTGTAGTGTTGGCTAAGGCTGTTCAAGTATCCAAAGTCATTCATTTCCAAGTATTAACAGATCAGTGCTTCAGATCTGCTTCTGGTTTTCCCAAAGAGTTACTGGCACCTAAATCACATTTTCTTGCATGACTTTAAATCTACACTAGATGAGATTGACCAAAATACAATTCAATGAATACTCATTTGGGTTTATTGCTTATGTTTCTATTTATTTTATTTTGCCTTTGTGAGGACATTTTCATCCTCAGACCACATTCACTGTATTCAGAAGTTCTGAAGTTCCTTAGACAACATTGTTAATTGTAATAAATGAAATTCTGGGAGGGTCATATTGCATCTGTTTTTGTGAAGCCTTGTTCAACATTTCTACACATCTCAGAAGGAGGTAGACTTCTTTTACTAACAGCAATTTGAGAGAATTTAGAGCATACCAAAGAAGTGAAAACAAGTAGTGATTTGGTAAAGATCAAAAATTGCTTCTGTTTTCTTTAGCCTTTCAGATTAGTACATGACATGAACTGCTTCCATACCATAAAGTAAACAGAATGTAGAAGATGCTGGTGGTATTTTAATTTTTTGAACTTCTTATACTTCAACATGTGCATTTTTATTCCAGCATTATCTTTTGTGGTCACCAAAAATAGCTCTACATTTCTCCATTGTACTGATTCCGAGCAGTTCTGCTGTTCACTTTGGTAACATTTTCACTACCTGTTTCCTGGGCAGGAATAGTGCATTCCGTATATACTTAAAGGCTAAGATTATTTCTGAACTATATTTAGGTCTTGTGAGTAATTTGATGGCAAAATGTATGCTTTTTTCTCACAAAATAAGAAAGATAGTAGCAGATTAACACTTCAGTTATACAGCATAAACTTTTTTTGTTCCAGTTTACACTGTAAGTACATTATCTCTTTTAGAGATACAGTAAATACTGAGGGATTGACTAGAAATTCATTTCATACTATCTGGAAAAGTCTAGTCTATATTGTTGTGTTTTGGGTACAAGCCAATACTGTGACTAGTAGTAGTAGATCAGTCAGTCGACTGTCAATTCAGTGACTCCTGGAACTCAGTATTTTGAACCAGTTCCTTAACCCAACTGAGACTAGAATTCAGAGGTGATTCCAGACAAAGATAAAAGGCTGCATTGTGACACATAATTTAACTACAAATTAAACAAAATCCCCTCTGATTTACTAAAACAATTAGTCTGGTTGGTCTTGCAAAACAGTTTCTGAATTGCATTTATTTGCAAACTAATTCTGTAGCAACTCTTGTGTTTAAACCCACATCCAGTAAAAAAAAAAGTGGTTTAGGGGATGTTTGATTTGATTTTGTTTGTTGTTGGTTCCTTCTTTTGGTTTAAGCCCCAAATATCAAGAAAGGATACCTAGATTATTTAACATATGCACTTCTTTAAGTTATTGATGGAAATTAGAAGCAAATCTGTCTATATCATGTTTTTTAAATGTTGAAGAAAAGCAAAGTAGTAAAGGATTCATGCCGTACTTATAAAAGTGTTATAAATTATTTATTCCAATATGGAACTTCTTTCCTCTGGACATTTTGTTGCTGACCTTTAATAGTTTTGGACCTAAACTATCATGCTTTTGTGAAAGACATTTCTATAATGAGTTTTTAATTTTTTCCTATCAAGAAAAACAATCTGAATATTCTAAGCAGTTTATTTCTGTTTATTGATCAGGAAAGTTTATTATCTTTTCCTAGCTTTGCTATTGCCATGGTAGCTGACATTGCCATGATGCACACATGTGCATGGTCACTCGCACATTTTTCGTGAGAATTGCAGGTATTCAAAAATGGACTTATCTCTGATGATAGATTTTAAAAGTAAGTAAAATGTTAATCTGTTTACACACTTTCCCACAGTACCTATATGGTAGGTATAAACCTTGATGTCATTTCTATCTACTCTGTAGAGACACTTTGGCAAGCGCTCAGACTTGTCTGATTTGCAATGCCTAGTGTGGATGTACTGAATCATATACAATTCCTGTTTGGATCTTAAGCTTTGCAGACTTAACAATTATTTTTAAATATTTCAAAGTGGAGGACATTATAAAATACTATAGAAGGGAAAAATAACCTAAAAGTGGTTACAGGCAGAAAAGTGTTCAACTTTTCCTCTTAATTAGTTGTATTTTGCATACCGATATGTACCTGTTTTTTAAAGCAAACTTAAAAGAATGAGAGAAACCTGGCAGAATATTCAAAGAAGGTGTTTGAAACCTGTCCCAGCACTCCCAGAGCTGCAGCGCAATTTGAGTCCTTCCAGGTGAAGCGCAAAGTGGGCCTATAAATTCAAATTCCACCTGCCAGGGTTACGTGTAGGTAAATAAATCAAGCCACTCCCCCGTCCTCTTTCTGTGGAGAGGTGGAGAGTTGCTAGCAGGAAATATTTAAACTGGCCAAGCTGGAGCAAGCTCTTCCTGTGGATTTAACTCAAAGAACGAAAACGAAGTCAAATAACAACGGGCCTGTATTCCTCTTGAGTTTGCCGTAGCGGAGGTTGAGACTAGCTGTTAGTTTCTGCTCTGCTGCCTTGCCTCTCTGCTGCAGTGCTGCCCTTCAAGCAGGACGAGATCGGGCTTCCTCACCTTGGAGATCCTGCTACAAGATTTACGTTGCTTTTCCATGTGCAGCTTCACTAAGAAGGATTTTTGGAAGTAACTTTATGAAGCTTTTTTGCACTGATTTTCTGGGTTTAAGGTGTTTGTTTATTTATTTATTTATTTTTAATTGCTTTACTCATGAATTACTCGTGAGCACAGTCGGTGGCTTCCTGGTGATTTTGCAGTTGTTTTGTCACCGGCATTAATTGAGTCAAGTTTTCACACTTACGAATATGTGCTGTGTTGCGGATTTATTAACATGAGGACTTTGTAAAGCCAACCCAGCAAGTGCAAAATCCCCAGGTGCCAGATAAGAAGACAGTGGCAGCAACAGCAGTATTCTGCCATGGATTCCTACCGCACCTACTGGGCCTCTGGTTTGTTTAGTGGTTTGTGGACTGAAGGCCAAGAAGAAAATACGTATGAGGTTGAATCTCGTGTGCCTTTACCAAATCCTTTTCCTTTTCCTGAGCACTTGGATGAAAATAATTCTGTAGTTGTAAATACATCAATATTTCAATTCAACCACAAAAGAAATGGGCACATTCTAAAGGTTGTCTCTAAAATCTCCTTGCCTACACCTCCCTATTCAGTAAGTATGATAGTTTTTAAAGGAAAATGTATTTTAACCTGCTTAAAAACAAAGTAATAGAGTAATATATAACTTGTCACTTTATATAAATTTGTCTCTTCATAGTTAAACTATGTACTGCTAACAGTTCCCAAATAGTGTTTAATAGGCACTGAAAAAGCCTTAATTTAAAAAAGCTTCTGTTCTTTTTCTGACAAAAGAATTCTAGCAGATGCAGAAATGTATTGAAATATATAAATTTAAGTTCTCTAATACAGATACTTCACTGACATTTATTAACATTTTCTAATTGTGATTGACATAGGTTTTGAAGGGGTATGCAATAGCTTTTATGCACTGACTTGCAACATTACAGTGCTGCATCCCCAGCACATGGGGAAAGAGGAATAAAAATAGTTTTGTTATGTGGATGCAGTCAGAAGCACCACAGCTTTTGTGATAATATTGGTTGAAAAGTGTAGTGTAGCCAGAATTGTTTTTTTTTTTCTTTTTTAATGTCTTCATAGTTAGGAGAAAAATTGATACCACTTATGCTAACTTATATCAAAAATTCAGCCAGTTTTAGCCATTCTGAGGACTATGGTGGGTGATAGACAGCTACTGTCCATATTTAGCACAAAACTTAAATGTAAATACAGATGAATCTAGTGTAAACTCATAAATGAGGCGTATGCGGAACAAAGAGACGGATTTGGTCATGTGCCTCGCTCAGTACACTGTTTGCCTTTGAATAAATTCTTATAGTCTGTGGATATGTTTTCAGTAAAGAACTTACCAAATATCCACTGGAGTTATGTTCCCATCACACTGTAGAATAACTGTTAACTAAATATTAATGTTGGAATAGATATTTATCAGAAAGTCTTTGATTCACCTTGTCTCTGTCATTTTCTCCTGTGGTAGCTTGAACATGCTAAAATTACGCAGACAGAACTCATGCGAGAGTCCTTCAAAAAGGAACAAGAAGCCACAGAATTTATCAAGTGTCAAGAGGAATTGCAAGAGCGTCTTAGTGAGGAAATCAAAGCGAGAGAGCAGCTGGCTTTGGAACTTAGTAAAGCTGAAGGTGAGTAGCTTCTTCGATGAGCTGATGAACTTTGCATTCACCTTTTATAATACTTGTCCAAGTTTTATAACTACTGCATTTTATTAGATGCAAGAAATATACTTTTATTTATTGGTTACAGAAATTGGAAATGGGATCGATTTTTGAATTTTAGAATGTTATCAACTTCCTTAATAGTTGTTTCTGGATTTTTCCTATTATCCAGCACTGCAGAAAGGAATAAAAAAAAATGAAGGAAGAATAACAGAATGTACAAAGTTAGAAAATAAAACTAAAAAAACAAACATGGCATGATACATGAGGAAAGACCAAAGAAGCAGCAAATGAACTATGTGTGTTGTCTGGAAAGTCTGGTAGAAAACTTGGGCTTGGGAAGTGAAACTAGCCACTGCATCCAAAACCTCTCCTAAACTTCCCAGTCCACACCTTTTATTTTCTTCACTAACAGTAAGATTATTTCTTCTCCATGTTCCCAACTCTAAGGCATAGGGCAGCCAAGGAGGTTTGCTATGCTGGCAAGATACAGAAGAGCCAAGGAGTAAAATTTTCACCCTGAACTGTAGGAGTGGCATGCTTGCAGTATACCATGGAAACTATTCTAAATTTATGTCAAAATGTATCAGTGTACGGGTATTGAAACTTGGGGTTTGGGGATTCACAGCATTTATAAAATTGTGCCCACTGTTTACACTTATCTGCTTAAGTAAAATTATATCTTTGTGGCAGACTGCCTTTTAAGGCTATGGGAGACTAAACTGTAGCAACACTGAAATCAAATGATACCATTTCCCAACTTTGTCTCATTTGGAAGTATTTTTAAGCACTTGGATATGTGTTACTATCCTTAAAATTAATTCATTTTGTGCAGACAAAGAGTAGCAACTTAAAATCATAGAATTACAGAGTAGCTGAGATGGGAAGGCACTTCTGAAGATTGTCTGGTCCAACTCCCTGACTAATCAGGGTCAGGTTGAGCTGGTTGCTAATGACTGTGTGTGGTTGGGTTATGAGATGCCCTGTTTCCACGGACAGCCTGTTCCAGTGTTCGACCACCCAAAGTTATTTCACAGAATCACAGAACGGTTGAGGTTGGCAGGGACCTCTAGAGATCATCTAGTCCAATTCCCCTGCTCTAGCAGGGACACCCAGAGAACAGGGCACAGGACTGCATCGTGGCAGGTTTGAGGATCTCCAGGGAAGGACTCTACACCCTCTCTGGGCAGCCTGTTCCTGTCACCCTCACAGGAAAGAAGTTCTTCCTCACATGGAGGTGGAACTTTCTGTGTTTCAGCTTGCACCCGTTAACCCTTGTCCTGCCACCAGCCACCACAGAGAAGACCCTGGCCCCATCGTCCCTACATTTACCCCTCAGTTACTTGAACATGTTGATCAAATCTCTCAATCTTCTCTAGGCTAAACAGGCCCAGTTCGCTTAATCTTTCCTCAAAATTTCTTATATCTAAATGCAGTTTCCTGTATTTCGGTTTGTGCCCATATCCTCCTTTCCTTACGTTAGTTCCGCACAATCATAAATAAAAATGTAGAAAACTCAGTTTGATTTAGACAGTATTACAGCTGTGTGTTTCAGTCTGCCTATACCTGAAGGCATATTTTCAGATTATTTGCAGCATAATTAAGGGGACAACAGGAGAAATGCAACATATTTTTAACATCAGGAAAATAGACTCAAATCTTACACTTTGATTTGTTACAAAATCTTTTGTCAAGGTCGAGGTTTTTATACAAAATCCTATTGCATCAATAGATAAATGTGCAATTTCCATCCAGCATCTCTGCCCCTGTCATCATATAGCAGTTTGCAGTGGTAGCTGACATCTGGAAAAGATGTGAAAAACACCTGTGCTGTAGGTAGGATCTCTGTAATAGCAGAAATATTTGGTTGCAGACTTACCTGTTTCTCCTCGGGAGCAGAGAATTAGTTTGAGCCACGTGTTATTCCTGGAGAATGCGATCCTGCCAGGCTTCCTTGCTGTTTTACATAGATAATCCAATAAGAGTTCACAGACTAGCAGCAACTATAGCACATAAAACATGGTAAGAAATGCAGCTTTCTAAGCTATGGCTCTAAATTGTGATCTGTGGAACAGCTGGCAGCCTGTCAGTTTACAGAGCATAAACATTGCGTGTGTTTAGCATATTGCTTGCAGCATTTTAATACCTTCAAAAACTAGAAAGGACGAAAATTGATTTCAGAGGGAGATGCATTAGTTTATGTAGATTCAGTTTTGGAAGAGAAATTTTGTTATTACTTAAAAAAAAAAATTAGTGGAAAAAAATTCAATAGAGCATAAGCCAAACCAGTAATATCTTCTGCCAAAACATAAACGACCTGCATGGATGTGCAACAAAACTGTTTAGGGCTGACAGACTTCAGAAAGTAAGTCACTTCTATGTCTCTTGTGCTCCTTGGAAGACAGTTTCTTTGGACTTGATAGAGTTTACAGTCACAAGTCTTCAAAAATAAAATAGACATTAGGACAAAGCAGTGGGTTAGTGTTTAATTTTAAAGGCAAAAGTCTGCCATAATTTTGTATTTCTTTCTATTACTGTCCTATTACTAGACAAGAAACAGATCTGAAAATGACCTGGTGAGTCATACCTTTCTATTACAAAGGTTATTTGTGCAAAGAAGCTAATAGCAACAAAGAAGCTCTTAGTAGATGCCGCTTTTGTAGACAGTGGAATTACTCATGTGGAAATGAAGACAGAATTTTAGCTTGTGTAAAGGTTTTCAGTAGGAGCTGAAATATTCAATACCAGCTTGGTGTTTGTGTTGGAGATGTAAGAGGTGAGACAAGTCCATGCTTTTGCTAGAAAGTAAAATACGTTAAATATGAAAGTGTGGTGAGAACCATGAACCATGGTGCTGTCAATATTCCCTCTGATGATGGTTTATGTGGAAATACAATACAATCTTCTGAAATCAAGCTTCCTCATGGAATTTAAATTGAATTATAGCAGAAGGAATGGTTGATTGTATTTTACTTACAAAATTCTTAAGGACTGGTGATTTTTAATAGAAGTAAGTACTAGTCTAGTGTACAGCTAGAATTGACAGACTAGCTTTATTGGTTTGGTTCATGATCACTTCTGGAACATAGGACACAGAATTTCATGTTACAGTTTCAACCCTAGATAGATGCATTTCAGAACCAAACATCTAAGTTATATGCAGAATTATATCATCTGTAGAGATTTAATTCAATACAGTTTGTAACAAAGCAAGAATGCCATAGAACTCTTTTTATGTGTTTATTTCTGCTCACTTAGCTGAGCAGTGAGTGCACTGGGGCAAAGCCAAACCACATTCTCGTGAGAAACTCCTCAAATAGGCCTGCAGACAAGAACACACAACAACATCTATGCTTAGGACACATCTGATGGCCCTGTCTTCTCTTGAAATTAAGTATGTCATTTTTGATCATTTCATACCTATCACAAGAACTGCTGCAGCTGAGGCATTTTCAAACCTTTTGTGTTTTAGTGGCCTATCAGGTATGACTTATCTAAGGAATGTGATAGAAAGCTAATGCCAATTTGTTCACTGAATTCTAACAATTTTCATTAAATCTCTTTAAAAGAAAAAGGGGGAGTGCCATAACACACGTGATCTGATTTTATTTCTCTGTCATTCATATGCTGTGTGTGTGGGTGCACATGTACACACTTCCTTTAACCTGAAAATATCCTCTCAACTTCTGGTCTATCAGGGACTCATTGAGAATATCATTAGTTGCAGCGGGAATAACTACTGGAATTCATAACATCTCTAATTTTTGAAATCCTCTTATGTGTCTAGTAGTATTTTTCTTTTAACTGCTAATCCCTCTATATAACTGTGTACTCTGTGAATCTGCAAAAAAAATTGGTCAGCAGTGCCTGGCTGATAAGAGCTGTGTGTTACAGACTGTGTATGCAAAGTTCTGGTAGTGGTAGTTTCCATCTGAGATGTAACTAGGAGTGATCACACAGGTTTTACTAGGTCTAGATTGACAACCATGGGAAACATCCTTAGTTTTCCTGTAGTATCAAGCTAGAGTAAAATATGTATTAATGTTAGCTCAAGACTGTAGATATGTATTGATAAAATTCTAGTTCTTCCCTAGCAGAAGTTTGTTCCTTATTGAAAGATAGCACTTAGATTCAATGGGTTTTGCTAAACCATTTCTATCAAGTAATAAAGGAAAAACCTATAGGATAATTTGTGTGCCCAACTGAAAAATTGTAGAGCTTATACGACTGTTATCCTTTAAGTCATCAATATCAGACATAAAGCAGATCTTATCATGGAAATCCAGGAGTCTGTCCCTAAATTTTACACATTTAGGATTTTCTACTGTGCAATAGGAATGTCTGATGGGAATTTTCTTATTCAGGCAGAAACTAATACTGTTGTAAAATCTTAGTTTAGTTTATACATTTTTTACTTAAGTCTTTAACTTTGTGCTTACTTCTCTGTGATTTTCTGTGCTATTTGAAAAGTTCCATATGAATATTGGGAAAAAAAATGAAATGTTTCATAACATTGTCAGATGTTAGAGGGATTTGGAATATGTTTCAGGTACTGAGCACAGACTGGCAGGGCCACATTAGGTGTCTTATGATATCTGAGAAATCTGCAGGATGCAGGACCTACTGGAAACCCGTAATCTTCTAGAAACGGTGTTCGGAGGCCAGGATTTGTTTGAAATCTTGTCTTCTATGCTCGTTGCACACACTTATGTATCTCCTTTGCTTTGGACTTCCTGTTTTGCTTCAGTCTTGTCATGCAGATAAAATTGAAATTGTATTTGGTCCTGAGCTATCCTGTATTGTTTGTTTATCACATAAGAATAGCAAGGAAACTAGCCCTTGCGTAGATGATTTCATGTCTTGAGTACTGAAGTGTTCAGGTGTTGAGGATCTGTCATGCATGTGTATTCATGTGAGAATACTGTAGTGACTCACCACTCAAAAAAATCAAAATGGATTTTTTTATGAATCTACCCCTCCATCTGTTTTACAGCCCTCATTGATGGTTATGCAGATGACAAAGCATTTCTGGAAAAACAACTCCAGGAAAAAATAGATGTAATTGACCATCTTGAGCAGGAACTACTGTGTACAGGTAACAAATTGCAGGAGTTAGAGGCTGAACAGCAGCAAATCCAGGAAGAAAAGGAGTTACTGTCCAGACAGAAAGATGCCATGCGAGCAGATGCAGGACCCATAGAGCAACGTACGTATTCTTCACTGTCCTTTGTGAGATTTGTGTATTTTCAAATAAGATGCAGAAATCTTGGTGAATTTCCTCTCCTTTAATTATCAATAAAAATGTGATAGGGCAAATATTTTTATACCTGGTGCCTAGGCCTTGGCTTGGTAACTATTTTCAATATTTAAACAAAAAGTGACTGAATTTTCAGAGGTGATACCTCTTAAAATCTGAATATATTTATTTATATGATCACTGGAGATGGAATATCGCAAAGTCAGCAGTTATGTGTAGAAATACTGGAGTAAATATTTTCTCAAATTTAGAGATTTAGAGATGACTAGCAAACATGATTGAAGTATATATGATGTCCATACGTATTATAGACACAGAACAAGTTGCACTTTTCTAGCAAATTCCTCTTTTGAGGAAGAATGGTGCAGTTGTTGTGTGTTAACAATTTTTCTTCCTGAAGTAAAGGCATCTTTTAAATCTTCTTTAAACTAATAATTAGAATGAATATTTTATGTTTGAGAGTGGAAGAGTATTAGTGTATAAGCAGTGCTGAACTTTATAGGATTGCAGAACTTAGACTGTAAATAGCAGGGTAAAGTTAACATTTTCTTTAGTACCTAAACAGTTTATTGCAATATATAATATTACTTCTAGATTGCTGAACATATATTCAAAATACTTTATACTTCCTACAGTGTATTTGCAATTTACTGAATCCATTTTGTATCAAAACAAACAGCCTGTTGCTTCCTATTTTGTATTTGGATATGAGCCCAGTTTAGTTACATTTTACATTTCTAAATAATTTCTAAGTCATTTCCATGTATAACAACAGTAACAATGAACAATTCTATAAACTATATATGCATACACCTATGTCACGCATACAACAATAACCTACTGCATTCCCTAAGTTATCTCAACAGCCTTGTCATTAAGTGCCACATTCTATCTTTGGCTTCATTTTCTCTTACATTGTTGCACCACAAGAAAACTATAGCTGGCATGTGAATTACTTTGCTTCTTTTTGTTTTGTTTTCTCTTTCTCTGTTCTCCTAGGCCTAGTAGATGCTGCAGTCGATGCAGCTTCCCAAGCAGGTGTGTTTGTATATTGCATGGCCAATCGTTAATTGGGTGAAAGACTTACACGTACTCACCTTGTTAATCAGGATTATTGGGCTTTCAGCTTACTGACATTACTTGTAATTCTTACTGGCCTGCAGCTTTGATGTTGTATTTCATAATTTCATATTCAGTTTTACTCTTCACTAACACCATTTCCTACAATTCCTAAGCATAATAAGCAGATTCATTAATAACCATCATCTTATTCACCTACGAATTACAGATGCTCAGAAGGGTATCAGTATCAGAAGGTGTCTTTCATAGCCTTTTGTTTGTTTGTTTGTTTGTTGTTTTTTATTTCCAAATATAGTGAAACTATTCATTATGATAACTAAATAATGTATTACGTTGGCATGTGATGGTTACCGAAAAATGGAAATTGGTTAAATATGATGTAAGATGATGGTGCCCAAAGGATCTTTCTTCTGTAGTGAAGTAAATTGCATTGTATCTGTCTAAATATCAATCATGTTTTAAAGATTCTCCAAATGTAAATCTATTTTACAGTTTGGATTTTTACCTCAATGGATGCATATGTTTAGGTGATATGTACTTCATGGGGCTGTGGCTTAAAGATCTTAATAAAGTGGTTTGGGGCTTTACTATATACGCTGGTCAGCATTTCGTGCGGACTCAAAATCAGGCATCTGTTTTTACAAAGTTCCAGTTACAGGTCAGTAATTTCCCCCTCTGCCTGATAACCTCTCTTAAGTCTTTCAATATTCCCTGACAATTTTTATATGCATCACATTAAAGAATAAAGAGTGGGAGTGGATTAATCTCACTGACACTGGTGATAAGAAGAGGGTTGGCTTTTCTGTTCTTCACTGTTAACCCTTTTGCTGACTCCAGCTGTAGATTGAACCAATCCATTCTTCTTTTCCCTGCCCTTTGTGATCTGATAAAACTTCTTTAATAGTCCTCTAAAGGGCAGTAATTTTAACGTGAATTTGTATAGCTTTTGGTGATTGTCTTGATTATTTTTCAGAAGAAAATATGTTTTCTAAAAAGAAAAAAATAGTAAAAACCCAAACCAGTTAACATCCGTCAGAGTACAGCATGGATATGTACAGCCTTGGGGAGCGGTTTGGCTTCACAATATTTCTAACTATTCTTAATCTGAAAGAAGTTGTGTTATGCCTTTATTACAACCAGAATTGCTGGATGAAACAGAAAAGCTAATGAAAGAAAAAATTGAAGTACAGCGTCAAGCTGAAAAAGAGTATGATGACCTCCAGAAGCAAGTAAAAGTCTTGGAAATAGATTTGGAAGAGCAGGTTAATCGTTTTATAGAGCTAGAACAAGAAAAAAATGCAGAACTAATGGACTTAAGGCAGCAAAACCAGGCTTTGGAGAAGCAACTTGAGAAAACAAGAAAATTTCTGGATGTAAGTATTGTGAAAAGCTTGTTTTATGGAGAAGACTGGGCATCGGTTTTCCATCTTGTTTCAAAAGCAAATTTTAGCTTTGGAAGGTTCTGAGTGAATCACATGATATGTGTTTGTGACTGTCCTTCCTTTTCCAGTGTAACTTAATAAACTTTTAAAATGTTTATAATAGCAGGAAACTCATGAAGTTAATGAGGAAAAGTAAAATTGGCAAGCTTCACTACTAACAGCATCTGTGGACTTCTGTTTTATAACAGAAGGCTTTTAGACTGAGATACTATATCTCTCAGTCTAAAATGAATGATACCAGTGACTGAATGATATCAGTCAAAATGAAACTGAAAGGAAAAGTCAAACGATTTATAACATTTTTTTCTGTTTTGCTGTTGCTTTATCAGTGTTATCATACTGATAGTTTGTTTTCTTATACTAGGTGTATAAAAGGCATGTGTTAAAAAACATGCCTTTTTAAACATGTGTTTAAAAAATCATAAAATGTTGCCGTTACTGCTGCCATTTGTTTGGTCTACATGGGACAGAAGAATCAGGACTGTCATTTCTGTGAAATAGGACGGGATCTGTTTTGTTCTTATCTCTTTTTTTTTTTAATTATTTCCTTGCTTGTTTGTTTGTTTTTTAACAAAAAGTATGAAATTTGTTGCCTCAAATTATAAAAGATATTTTTTTTAATGGTAGTTGCCAGAGGTTCTGCCATTTTGAAAGTACTGACAGACCGTTACCAGTTTCACATTAGCAGAACTAGGACATAATAATACGTGCATGTGTGAACATATGTTAATCAAACCCCAGTTTGATCCCCCTGCCTCACTACCTTCCAGGAGCAAGCAGTTGACAGAGAGCACGAGCGAGATGTGTTCCAGCAGGAAATACAGAAGCTGGAGCAACAGCTTAAGATTCCCCAACGGAGTCAGCCTGTCAACGAGCACCAGACCAGAGAGGTGAGGGAGCTTCTTGCTTGTTCTCAGGGAAGATATTTGACAAAACAGAACCTGCTGAAGTATTGTAATGAAACTATTCCATGGCATACCTGATCTGCATTTCCTTCATGTCAGGGGTGTGATGGCCTAACACCATGGATCTATTACTTTCTTACCTGTATTTTTGACGAAAGCATTTCTGCAATACTGCTAGAACTGAAATTGTTCCTATCTCTATTCCTATCTCCTATCTGCTGTTTCAGTTATACTCTTTCTTTTTTTGCTTTTGAGCCACAAATATGTGCACTATTGACATTCAGATTGCTTTATTTGGACATTTTTCCTGCTATGGGAAGTGGAAAGGATATGATCCATCAAATCTGTTTGCTCTAATTTTACAAACGCAGCAATAAAACAGATCTTCTTTCTTGAGATTGAATTACAGCAATTATTTTGAATGTTAAGAATCCCAATGAGCTTCAGGGTGTCAGTGTGCCACTAATCAACTATTTCAAATATGATTTTCACAGATTTTTAGAGCAGTGATATTCCTCAAAGATGCAAATAGAATCTAAGGTCAACACACTTAATCCTTGAAAAAAAGAAAAAAAAGTGGGCTCTGTAGGGATGCAATTTTTTTTTTTTTTTTCTGGACACTTTTTTTGACATTGGAAAATCTGAGATCTTAAGGAGGACGTGGTCAGTTCTTGAGAATATATGAATATGAATGCACAGAATATCAGACTCCTTCATAAATGCTGTATGGATTTTTGGATGTAGGACTACAATATTCTATCTTTGCTGTCTTTTTCACCTGAAGAGTAGGAGGTTCATTAAAAGGGAAAAAAGAGCAATTTTTTTTCCTCTGTCAGAAATGAATGTTGTTACTTCTGCTTGGAAATCATTCCAATCTAGAAAATATATTCATCATCTTGTCACATTGTCACTAGGTTGAACAATTAACAAATCATCTAAAAGAAAAAACAGACAGATGCAGTGAGCTTTTGCTCTCTAAAGAGCAACTTCAGAGAGATATACAAGAGCGAAACGAAGAAATTGAGAAACTTGAATGCAGGATAAGGGAACTGGAACAAGCCTTAATCATCAGTGCCGACAACTTGCACAAGGTATTGCTTGATTTAAAATTACCATATATTTACTGCTGTTACACGCTTTGTTCTCCAGAACTTTTTTTTATTTTCTTATCATTAAGTTATTATAAATAAATAACTGATTTATAATGCTTATTTAAAGGTGGAGGAAAGGAAACAGCTTGGCACCATCATAGTAAAAGGAGAATTACCGCTTGAAGTACAACTGCAAGCTGAACGAGAAGCTGTGGACAGAAAGGAAAAGGAGGTATAGTATCTATCAAGTGGCCAGTGTTTCTCTGAAATTTTGGATTGTAAGTTTTTGCCTTGTTTTGAATTTAAGGAACAATACAGGTAAATTTTATAAACAAGGCAGAAAGACAGAGGTCCAAATCCCATTGAAATTCTCTTGTGAACTTCTAATGGTTGCTCTTCCCTGTCTATGCTAGTCAGAATCAACAAGAATGTTTCTGGAAAGAAAATTTGGCTCAATTATGAAAAAGTTTGTTATTTCAAAATAATGACTGAATTAAAATGTCTAGAACTATTGCAGTGACTTTAGCTGGTTTTCATGGGTTTTAAAATTCCATTCAGTTTTAAAATAGAGTATATCAGTGTGTCACTGAGTACAGACTCTGTTGATGGTGCATAATAGTGCTTAAATTGTGAACTATTTTACGTTACCCTTGAAAATAACAGCCATTAAATTTTTGCTATGGTTCTACATTTTTTTGCCATTTATTTTGGAAATGCAGATCACAAACCTTGAGGAACAACTTGAACAGTTTCGAGAGGAGTTAGAAAATAAAAATGAAGAAGTTCAGCAATTGCATATGCAACTAGAAATTCAGCGAAAGGAGTTCACTACGCGTTTGGAAGAACTTGAACAAGAGAACAAATCGTTTAAGGTAACTCTGAAACAGAGAAGCCTAGAATATTTTTTCTCCTTCATCCTCCAGAGTGAAAAACCCAAGATCTCAAATTCTTTCTCCCCCTCAGGCTCCTATAATTATTTCTTATTTCATGCTTTTTTGATATTTCAGTTCCTATAACTTAAATACTAATAGAATATAGGTAGAATATGTTAGGTACAACTTTAATACAGTTTGGATTTTCTTGGTAGGATGAAATGGAAATACTGGGATTAGCTATCCAGAAGTCTGAAGATGCTACCATAAAGGACCATCATGTAGTGGCTGGGAAACTCGCTCATATCATGCAAGAAAAGGAGCAGGAAATAGATCACCTTCATGAACAGATTGCAAAACTGCAACTGGAACTGGAAGCCACAGCTGGCAACCAAGTACATACTCATGAAATCTTTTGCAGAGTCTTAGTTTATATTGATAGTTGCTTTTCCTCTTTTGTTCTTTTTTTGATAATCTTTGTTTACTTTCTATTTGTTATTCTGCTTTATATCTGCTTTAGTTCTTTCCTTAGACTCTTCCTCATTTTTAATTCTTCTAATGCTTTTGAGCATTTTACAGTATTTAGGTAGCTCTGCGTTCATCCATCCATGACTTCAGTTAGTCATGTGTCAGTGACACCTACTGGAGCACACTGTGTCTTCTGTCCAGTTTGAAATGTGCTGGATGTGCAAAGAACTTACTGCGTTATACACAAAAGCTTATAGCAAGAAATGTATTAAATTTCAGTAAGCAAGATAAAGGTTAATCTTTGTTATTTTCTATTACCTTCAAATTATATATTTTATGATAATAAGCTTGAGTATCTCTGACTTGCATTCAGTTTTGTACAGTGATAATGTATTTGATTTCAACAGAAATGCCACTTTACAGTGATGCAAATGACAGCAGAAACAGGCCGCTAGTCTCACATTTTTTATAGAGTATAGAAGAATATAGAACTGTTCTTCTGCTTTACAGTGATCACAGTAATAAGGTTATATCATTTACGTTAAGAAAATTAAGAGATATAAATCATTTTGATGATAGGTTCTTCCTTCTTTAATATAAAGTTTCGTTTTCTTAATTTCATCCACTTCTTTAGCTATATTTTCTAACACATTAATTAAGAAGTCTGCTTGCTTCATTATGAGATCAGTATTAAATACGAATAGATGATCCTTCGGTCAGTCCGTTTCCTAATCCTATAGATAACTTCATCCCACTGAGTGCTTTTATTTAATTGCTGTGTAATTTGCCTTCTGTGGTTCTTAACTGCATTATGTTATGAAGAATAGAAACTGTTTTATTGACTAGAGAGCAATCACCAGGATCACTCTTCTCTTCTTCTAAAAAGCTATGCCTTATTCACTTTTTATTTAGTGTTTTTCAACTTCCTCCCTTGTCTGGATTTTTTTTTAATAAGCTCTCACAAAATCAGATCTTCTACTCTTTATAGTCACATTTTTGAAATTTTAAATAATATTTACAGTCATCTTACTCTATTGTCTAAATCTAATGACAGATAGAAAGGAAGAGAGCTCAGCTGTTTTAGTAATAAATATAGCCCTCACTCTTCTGCTCATTTTTTTTCTTCTTAATATTTCTGTAAGTCTCTTTTACATTGCTTATTTAGGTGCTATCACTGAATTTATTGTATGCCATTCCTTTCTGAATATTCTTGACAGATTTTCTTCTGTCTTTTTTATTTCCAATGTAGAAGTTCTGTTGAGTTCAGATTTTCAGGTATTTTCTCATGAAAATATATCCACTTAGTTTCTTTGTTCCTTTCTTTCTGTAATCTGACGTGTTATTTTTGTAAAGGATTCTTTAACGTTCTTCTAAACTTTTAATAAGAATTTGTTCCCACTAGACACTTTTAATTAGCAGTTCCTTTATAACATTCTTAAGATTTGAATCTAGCAACTTGTCTTACTACTCACTTTGATAGACCCTTTAATTTTTTTTTTTTATTTTTTTTCCATTAAGTTTTGCACCCTCATTTCTTTCTTTTTAGAAGTTGATACAATGATATGACGGCTCTTTTTTTTCTGCATCATAAAGTCATCACTCTAGTTTGTCACTTGAATGTTTTAATAAATACTTCTGACTTCCCTTCTCTCTACTCTCTTTTCAACTATGGCCCAAAAAATAAATTTGCCTTATGTATTGTTTGCCCTGTGTGCTGTGGATACTGTTTGCCCCATATGTATGTTTGCACACCCGTATGTGCGTATATGTACGCATATGCACACACACTCCTGTGCTTGTGTGTGTATGTACACACATGCACACACTTACATGTAGGTCATGTTGATTGTGTAAGAAAATTGAACAGCACATAACAGACATAACCACTCCTGATTGTTTCCACTGTGATTTTTAATAGGAAGGATGAACCAGAGCTTCAGACAAAATGGTTGGAAAAAATGCATTGTAAACACTTAATCTTCAGTGTTTCATACCGCAGTGACTGTTAAGAATACCTTGCTTCTTGCAATACTTTCCCACATATTTTGCAGTTAGTCTACAGACTAGTTTGTCCATCCTGTGTGAAAATGGACCATCCTGTGTTCAGAAAGTTCTTTCTTTTACAGGACATTGCAATACGTGATTAAACTGTTTCCCTGAACTCCAGGGAAAATGTAAAATAAAAATAAAATAAAAATAAAATAAAAATAAAATAAAAATAAAATAAAAATAAAATAAAAATAAAATAAAAAACATGGAGGGTGTAATACTTACTCATCAGTTCCTTTGATTTCTTTCCAGGTTATTGAAGAGAAAAATGAGCATATACGGGAGCTTGAAGCCCAAGTGGAATGTCTGAAAAGTGATCAAGAACGTGTAAAGAAAAAAAATGATGAGGAGGTGGAGCAGTTGAATGATGTGATCGAGAAACTTCAGCAGGAACTGGCAAATATTGAACAAAAAGTTCCTGCAGACATCACTGCTTTTCAAGAGGATGCTGACAGTGTGAAACACACACTTGAAACAGTTTTGGCAGAAAAAGCAGCTTTGGAGAAGCATGTGGAAAACATTAATGTAGAGGCATCTAGAACAAAGAATGAGCTTGAGGAAACTAAGTTAAAAATGAACATGCTACAGCAAGAAATAAATCTGTTAAAAAAAGAACATGAAAGAATAACACAAAAGAATGTTTGTGCAGTGACAAAAGTTGATATGGAAAAAAAAGAAGACTGCAGCAACTCCGAAAAAATGGAAAACGTGGAAGCAGGCGCCTGTGAGAAGACGGAATTGCTAGATCAAACCCAGTCTTCAGATAAAAATGAAGTCGTCATTAGCAAGATGGAAGTACAACTGCAGCAGCTTCAGGCATGCATTAAGGAAAAAGATACAGAACTGAGCCAGTGCTACAAGGAAATAAAAGACTTGAAAGAACAAGGCAACGTTGAACAAGAAACACTTAAAAAGCAGATACTAGACCTGGAGAAGGCACTTGTGGAGAAGGTTGCTGCTGCTCTTGTGAGTGAGGTTCAGCTAAATGCGGTTCAAGAGCAAAAGAAATTCATGCAGGAGATCCAGGTAGCTTCAAAATGTTCAGAGGAAGCAAGTAAGAGTGCCCAAATGGAGGATTTGGAAGATATAGCTGAAAATGAGATGACATCAAAATTATCACTCTTGACACAAAGGCTTACTGAGAAGGAGAGTGAGCTGACAAAAATGAATCACTGCTTGGAGCTAGAGAAAGAAAATGTAAAGATTGCACAGGAGGAAGCTAAATTGAAAGAGCAGAGACTCTTAGAACTTCATCAATTGCTAGAAGAGATTCAAAAAAAACATAAAGATGAGATTCAGAAGTACATTAAGCAAGAAGGACTGCAGATATTTCAGGTAATCATGTATCACTTTATTTTCAATTGTTTTTGCTAAGTGATTTATTTTATGGGAACTAATGAATGAAACACTTTTAAATGAGGCTATTATAGGGTATATTCTGTTGTGTGGAGTAGATTTTTGTTTCTCTAGTATTCATGGAGTTGCAAAAAGTAAGAAAAGATGTTATTCTAGGTGAATTCCCATAGCAGTTTTCATTTTGCACTAAAAATACCTTGTCTTTTCGTAGATATAGGGTCATTAAATTTTGAACATATGCTTTCATATTCTTATTTAGGATTGGAATAAAATAGAGGGAATTTTACACACAAATAGTATACGTGACAAGGAAGTAGAGAGATGATATAAATGATCTAAGAGTTGGAAATAGATAAATGAGTGAAGACAACTTTCTTTGTAATGATATAATTATCTGTTTTATATCTGCTATCTATTTATCTTCAGATTTTGATTTACTTATGCTTGTTTACCTACCTACATTCTGATATTTCCCACTTTTTGATGTGCAGGTGCTTTAGTCGATATTATATTCTTCATGAGATTCTTCAAGGTTTATCATGTCTTGTGTTGTCCTATAGGTAGCAGGACAGCTCACAGAAAGTCAAAAACCAGGTGTACTTATTGATGGATTTGAACTAGAAAAAATTAAGGAAGAGTCAGCTGCTGCTAAAGAAGAGCTGAATAGTTACAGAAAAGAGGCAGAAAAGCTTCAACAAGAACTAGCGGTAAGAACCAGACTGTTCCATAATAAAAGTGATTGTACAGGGCTTACTGTGGTACACGTGCTGTAAATGTTTTAATCTTTTACTGAAAATGACACTGAGAAAAATGATCACTCACTATCTGCTGTCTGTGGAAAATAACTAGTGCTGTAAATGCAAATTTCATTTGTTGCCAACAATAATGTAGTGACAATTCGTAGCGGCAGAGAATCTAGAACCGAGTTCCTCTACATGTTAATATTTACTACCATGTATCACAACTCCTTAAATGAAAATGGAACCAAAATGAATTTTGTTTGTATAGAGGGTTGGGCTTTGGGGATTTTTGTGAAGCATTTGGAGTGAATGCAATTCAGATTCTCCGTATTTACAGGTGAAAGAAGCAAATCTGGTACGTCTTCAGGAAGATCTGTGCAAAGTCAAAGAGAACCTAGTTCAGGCAGAAGAGAAACTTGCAAGTTATGAGAGAAGGGACAAGGAAATGGCAAAAGCTGAAAGCAAGAAAGATTTAGAAATTCTATCTGATTTGTCAGCCAGTGAGTCTGCACTAGTTAGAAAAAACTCGTCTTCACAGACAGACAAGACTGTGGAAATCAGTAGCTTTGTTCAGACTTCACCAGTCCTTGTTAAAAATGCAGAAATTCAAATTGATTTGCAAAGCAAATGCTCTTCCGAAGAGATTGCAGAGATCATTAGAGAATTTACTGAAAAGATTGATCAAATGCAAGAGCTGCATGCTGCTGAAATCATGGACATGGAGACAAGGCATATCTCTGAGTCTGAGGAATTAAAGAGAGAGAAGTTTGTTGCAGTCCAAGTATTGACCGAAGAATGTAATGCTTTAAAGGAAGTTATAGAAACTCTGCGGGCTAAAGAGGTATTCGTCTCATTTTATATTCATTGTACTGCCTTGCTTCTTGTTTTTGCTCTTACTACCGAGTCTTTTAAGTGTGAAGCACCATTAAGGTTTAGTGTAAGGTTTTAAGTGTTCCAATGTTCCCACAGTCTAGGAGAGACTGTAAATCCCTTCTCTAGCAGTTTACGTCTGAGTGTGCGCTCTCCTCTCAGATGCTTCTTTGTGCTACTATCTTGAATCTGGCCTGTGCAAATAAATGTAGATTGCACATAAAACATCATCTTTCTAGTGGCCTTTCTGATTTTATTTATTTATTTTTATCGAGGAGGAGCAATCTCACTTCTCCTTAGAGTTTACTCCCTGTTTTGAGTGGGCATGGTCTGATTCAAGGTTTGATTGTTCTCTTTTTGGAATTCAGGGAATACAGATTTCCGGATTAGCATGTTCTCTGCCTTATCAAGCTAAAGATGGATATTCTAGTGGTAAGAAACCTATTTTTATAGATTTTTCACAGTATTATACATTAACTTTGCTTTTCTGATACAGAGTTTTCTGTTAATGAGTTGTCATTCCAGGGAACAAAACCAAGCACATTCCAGGGTGAAGCAGAATCCTTTCTCACGAAGGAAATGCTGCTGATCATGACATGTCTATTAACTCATTACAGAGAAAAACATTTTGGGATGAGATGGTTTGAGGGTAGAAATTAGAGGCTATCTTTTTTGCCTTCCAAATGGAGTTCCAGTGATTTTCTTGTGGATTCCGGTAGCTAAAGCTCCCTCACAAACAGAGATGGTGGCAGGTACTGACTTTTTCCAAGAGCAGCAAAAATGTGATTCTTTTCACAGGCCAAGGCTAAGTGTATTAATGAGGGTTTGTGAGAAGAATTCATGCAAATAGTTTTATTTAGTCCTTTAAAGCTAGCTAGGATTTTTAAGTTTGAGGATTTTTTGTTTGTTTTGCTGCTACTGCTTTGAAAGTGGAAAAGAAAAAACTATAAAACAGGTAGTCTCCAGGCTTAAAATCAACTTTCTTGACATGCAGCCAAAGCAGACAACAACAGACAAAAATACTTTTTGATGCCTGTTCTTCAAAGGTTCACAGTATTCCAGCTTTAATGTTTTTCTCTCCTTTTATTTTAGACTCTGGTTCAGACTGGAGTCAAGGAATGTATCTTGCTCAGACTCAAGGACCTGACACTGTATCTGAAGGGACAGATGAAGGTGAAACTTCAGCAGATTTACTCCCTCAAAAAATTAAGGTAAAAAAGAATTGATCATTTTTATTATGGAACAAGTGTGGTGCTACAAAAAGCTCAGAGTAGCTGCTGCTCGATTACTGAACGTAAAGGCATTCTGATTATTTTTAGGTGTCAGCTATTTTAAAGCGTTTTAAAGAACTATATATGATATCTATGATGTACATTGTATTTAGAAAGACCTATAACAAGGTCTATTTAGAAAGACCTATAACCTATTGACAAAACATATGCTGTTTCATTTGAAATGGAATCTTTCAGAGACTTTCAATTAGATTAGGTTAAATATGATTTTTTTAAGACTAGACTAGTTCTGTTATGATTATGAAAATATAACTTTTTATTTTTTGTATTAATGATATGGTACAAACATATTACACAATTACTGCATAGTTTTTATAACTATTTTAGATATAATAACTATATTATGGAAGTAAATTAGTGTATTTATTGTAGGTAATATTGGTAAAATAGATAGATTAATAGATATATCACATAATGTAATGCAGAGTTTCACTGGAATCTTCCCAGAGTATTGTTTTCCATCAGGAATTCAGTTTAAAAATCAAGTGTTGATTTAATAGGTGAACTGTGGGAATTTTCCTTCGGGACTCAGATTCCTCAGTAATCTAATCTGATCTAATGAGGACATCTCTCAGTATTTGGTAAACATGAAACTGATCAAAGAACTGAGTAACACTTCCGTTATTGATACCAAGGAAGCCTAAATAGTTTCCTTATTCTGATTAATTTTGAAATAACAATAGTCCAATACATATGAAATGAGAATTTTATTGCTAGGACTGACATTACTGATTTATTTTTGTATTTGCTGTAGGGTTTGCTGAGAGCAGTCCATCATGAAGGCATACAGGTGTTGTCTCTCACTGAATTTCCATATGGTGAAAGAGAGATACAGTCTCCTAAGCAAGGGCCAGAATCTTGGTCTGACGAAAGGAAAGTTTTACTAAGCACCATTGCATCTTTGAAAGAGCTGATTGCAAAAATGCAACTTCACAGGGAAGCTGAGGTATGAATACTACTTTTAAAAGTCTATCTAGATTAAATATATATATTATATATATATGTATCAAAGCATCATAAGGCACACTCATAATTCAGCATCAAATTCTGTTAATATGCTATTCTGAGGCAAGATTTCAGAAATATGAAGTAAAAAAAATGCATGTTAAAATTACTGCTTTCACTTGTTCTTCTGTGTAACTGAACTTTGTTATTAAAATAATATTGTAATGAGAGAACAGAAAGTGTTTAAATCGCTTAAAAATATTTTAAAAGGTAATATGAATCAGTGATTTGTTAAAACTTGCATATAGGGATTTGCTTCTATAACTAACCCAATTACACTTTTGGAGTTATGTGGGCAGTATCCATTACTTTTGCATTTCCTTCAGTGTGCAAAGTTAGCTCCGTAGCAATATAAAATTAAATCTGCACACCACATAGTTCTGTCGCTGTGTAAAAGTAGAATTTAAACATATGTAAACAGAATTTAAATCTATGTAACATCATGAAAATTAAAAGGGTAATGTAATACAGTAGTATACATTGGACTAAGTCTTCAGCTATAAAAATCTAAATTATTCTCATGTAGAATATACCTATAAATTTTCATGAAGTTTAACATTTGTGCATGTGGAAGAAATTCTTGCATGTGTGCAATAGATACATGCATCTAAATGTTATACTGCTGTTGAATAAGAAAAGCTCAGTATTTCACCAAAAACACACACTTTATGTAGTAAATAGTAATGCCAATATAAAAGTAATGTAATCTTTGAATTTTGCTAAATATTTCTATACTATTTTAGACTTATGCGAGTTCTGAATCTCCTGAAGGCGTCGCTGACTGGCGAGGAGAACTCCTACATGCTGTTCAACAGGTTTTTGTGAAAGAACAAAATGTTCTTCTTGCTGCATTTCAAACTGAGCTTGCAGAACTGGGCACAAGAGATGCAGTGATACTGATGAATCAGTTAGAGCACAGACTACAAGAGCAGGTAACGTAAAACATACTTTAGTCAAGGCCTAATTTATACTTATCTTCGATGCAGTGGGGAGACAGATTTTTGAATACTCAAGCTATAGAAAGAGTACAACCTGTAGAGATAATTTTGAAGTGAAAATAGTTGTCCTGAGCTTGATTTCATTTGGTTAATTAGCGATATGTTAGGCAGGCTGAGAGAGAGTAGCTTATGTATGCAAAGCAAATTGTAAAGAGGGAAAGTGATAAGACTGCTATTCAGGCAGAGAGAGGTCTGTTATCTTCTATGGGACATGGAAGGATTAGTGAGGAAAATGAGAATTTGCCATAAAACTAATAGCTCTTTTAACTGTACAGTTTTGGTGCCTAATCAGGTAATAAGGTAAGGCAAGCAGTTCTTTCTTGTATTACAATATTGTGCTAATTATACCTTCATTGAAATTGTTTTTAATCTATATGCACAATGACTTTATAAGTAAGTGTAGTATCTGTACTCTCTAGATACTCTAATAACTGTACTCTTCTAAAAAAAAAGTTTTACTTCTAAATTTGTTTAAATGTTAATAGGCCACTAATCAAAGAGCAGCTATGGACTGTCTTCAGAACGCAGACAGAAGAAGTTTGCTAATGGAGATTCAAGTGTTACATGCTCAGATGAGCAGTAAGAAATCTAATCCAAAGAGAGAACAAGAGATTGAGTCAAAAAGCCAAGGTAATTTTGGTCAATTTCCACGTGTTTTTACGTCAGTGCTCGCAGATAAAGTTGTAGATGAAGAACTACTGACTTGTTTTTCTCCTCTGTGGTCTTGATATTAATCTAATGTCTTGAGCATGCTGAGTTTTCAGTTTTTTCAATCTTGCTGGACTAGTTTTGCAAAAATTATGAAGTAGCCCAGGTTGTTATGGATCATACCGATCTGAAAGTGATTCAGAGTTACTTTGTTTGTTATAAAAATCAGTGCTTAGGTCCAACAACCCTGAAATTATCTAAGCTGGATATTCAGTCATAAATAAACCAAGTAGCAACTAAACGGAACAACAAAAATCTAAAGATGCGCTTTAAAGCTTAAGGCAATCAAATGCCTGCTTTTGTTATTAATATTTGCTATAACTATTATACTTTAGAAAGTAAAACCATGCACATCATTATTTTTGTAATAAGCCATTCCAAATTATTTATAGGAAACGTAATTCAGGCTAATGGTTTTTTTTTTTAATGATAACTGTTAGTCATAATTCAGGTGATGTACATATTCATATGATTATGCATATAGTCTTTTAAATAAGTTTAAGATTTAAATAAGTTTAAGTAATCTCCATGTTAATGGTTCTCTCATTAGAAATGCTGGAGTACAGTATGCAGCAGAGGCAGTCACAGATACTGGAGATGCAAGTGGAGCTCCGGAGTGTGAAGGACAGAGCAGCTGAGCTTCAGGAACAGCTGAATTCAGAGAGAATGATGGGTGCTGAGCTGAAAAATGAGCTTGCACAAGCAAAACTAGAGCTTGAAACAACCCTTAAAGCACAACACAAGCACTTCAAGGACCTAGAAGCCATCAGGTGTGGCTTTCAAGGCAGTGTTCTTTGTCGACAGCAAAAATAATCTTTTCTGTAATGTCTGTAGATTACCTGCTCTTGTCTTTTCTGTAATTCTAGAGATTAAGAAGATCTGATTCACAGTGTGGTTTAATGACGTACTAATATTTAGGAAGTTTGAGGGTTATTTTTTCAACATTAGATTACTATATGTAAACTAATTACACCATATTTATTAATATAAAGGTTTTCCTGTTTCTTGGAGAACTTGGAGAAAAAAGTTGCAGTTATGATAACATTACAAGTATTTTTCTATGCGACTCATAACTGGTTAGTTTTGCTTTGGAGTGGACCCAGCATCAGAGTTGCCAAACCAACTATTTTGAAAGACTTAGTAAATGTTTTATTATTAATGCCTTAACTAGATGAGTAGACCTTCTACACAGTAACTTAATGTTCAGGTCAGTGATAGCAAATTAAAAGAGAGTTTAAATCACTTAGTATTACCTTTATGGATCACTGAGAGCAGAGTTCTGCAGGGCGCAGATAAATGCTATGGAGGCAATTTAATTCAAGTTATTTCTGCTTTTGTCTTGAAAGGCAGAAAGGTCCCATAAGCCCCTGATGTCACCCAGCTTGACTGTAATGTGGAATTATTCTAGTTCACACATGCACATTATTTTGAAGCTAAGCTGTCTGTTGTTACATATTAATGACAGTTTTGCCCTGGGGCAGTATCAGTGCTTGGGGAGCCTTCTGTTCCCACAGAAATTGGAGCTGTAGAGTGCTGCCCATCAGCCTGTGCATGAAGGGGAGCAGCCAGCTCTGAACCTTCCTCCTTCTGCTGCCCTCAGCACGTCCCGGCTGCTCCCTGCCCCGTGGACCAGTCCTCTGCACTCGCTTTCATTGCAGGTTCAGTGTCTGTCTCACAGCTGCCACTTCGTGGCTCCATCCTTGGAGCCATTTTTTGTTCCCTGACAGTGTTTGCTAGTGGAATTTACTTTCTTACACTAACCTGAAGATTTTTGTAATTTTTCACTACAGTGAGATAACCTTTCCAACACTGAAAAATCCTTCTAGACACATAATAACAAGATGCTGGCCAGTTGCTGCATTAAGTTGAACACTAGCTCTGTCTGAGCCAGCTAAAAAGTTAGCGAGGTGGATGTGCTTTCTGTCAGTATTGAGCTATGCAATTCTTTGGGATACTTGAGGGTTTTTTTTTTTCTGAATAGTTTTTTCAGTCTTCTACTACATGAGTAGTGTTTTCAGTGAAGGAGATGGAGTAAATATCAGCTAACTGATGTTACTGTTGTATGATTGAACTATAGTCTTGTACCTGTGTGTGCCAAAAGAAGAAAAAATTGAGCAGGGACTTCCTCTGAAGTTCTGTATCTTGAAATGATTTATTCATTGAATAATGGCATGAATTGAGCATCCAAATAATCTGAGTAAATGTGTGGCTGTTTGAACAGCTTGTAAATGGAAAATAATTATGAGCCTTTTACTTTTTTTCCCTCTGAAGTGTGGCCATATTTGACAACAATCTTACAGATTGCCCGTTTGTCTTTTAGGACTGAAGTTAAAGAAAAAGCAGCAGAGCTAGATGTGCTTAAGGATACAATGGCAAGCGAACAGCAGAAATCGAGAGAGTTGCAGTGGGCTTTGGAAAAGGAGAAAGCTAAAATGGAACGCACTGAGGAAAGAGGAAGAGAAGAGCTTGAGGTACCCTCTCCCTAATCTCAATTTGCCTGTAACATAAAGGATCGTGCAAGTATTCTTCAGGCTAGCAACTCATCTCTATACTTTTTTGCCAATACATTTTTTTTTAAGGAGACATGTTGTTTGTCTCTCTTTTAAGCATCAGCACGCTCACCTCATGAAACCCACGCCAGAAGGGGGTAGGGACTTGCTTTAGAAGAGAGTACATTAATAAGCTCTGTGATGCCTCTGTAGAATACGATGTAGTGAGAGGTAGGGCAGGTATCAAGGTAAGACAGCAGTCACTTTAACAGCATAGATTTGTTTACGTTTTTAAGGTTTAACTTGGAAAATCACTTTCACAGTTCTAGATGGTAAATGTAGTTAATCACCATAAACCTCAGAACTGTAGCTCTTCTCATCTCATAAAAAGTGTGTTACAATATTTTATGAGATGCTCTGATTTTAGATTAAAGACATCTGTAGTATTTTCTAACATCAGATGGAACTGCAGCATGCACATGTGTTACATGAATTACAAATGGCAAGACCGGTTGTAAGCAGACTGTGTACCGTATTTGCAGCTACCGTATTTGCAGTTTTCAGAAGATAATGCAAAGTATATAGAAATTGTTTAAATCCATTTTTCTTCTGTTTTCTCATGAAAGGATTTAAAATTTTCACTTGAAGATCAAAGACAAAAGAACTTAGAGTTAAATAAACTTTTGGAGCAAGAGAAACAGCTATCAAGCGATCTGCAACAAAAAATTGAATCCCAAGAAGCACTGAGTGCTGCCCAGCTGTCACATGAACGAGGCCGTAATTCAGAATTGCAGGTGCTCCTCGAATCCGAGAAGGTTCGAGCTCTTGAAATAAGCAGTGCCCTAGAAAGGGAGAAGGAGCTGTGTGCTCAGCTTCAAAGTGCTGAAGATAAGGGGCAAGCTGGAACACCTAATCCATCTGAGGAATTACTTAAAGAGCTACAGAAACAAATGGATGAAAAGCATGACCGTGTGGTGGAGTTAGTAAGTGAGATGGAGAAGTATAAACTGGAATCTGTGCAAGTGAGACAGCAACTGGAAAAGGAAAGGCAGATCCAGAGGAAAGCATTACAAGCAGAACAAGATGCTAACATAATAGCACAGAAGAAACTCCATGAACTGGAGTCCAGAATAGAAGATCTTCAGTGGCAACTTGGAGAAAAGAAACAAGAAGTTCATAAATTGGGAAATGAAGCAAAGAAATTGCAGGAAATAATCCAAGAACTGCAGAAAAAGGAGCAGGAGAATGAAGCAAAAAAAGAGGCCGAAAGAACAAGCCACAATCGAAATGAGGTACAGTAAGACTTAGAGCAATGTAATTCTGAACTGTGCAATTTTACTTTAATTCTCTTGTTCGGTTAGAGTCATTTGCCACTGTGCCTTTCCTCCATCTATAAAATAGTTTCTGGATTATACCTGTTAAAAATAGAGGCAGCAGGGAAAACACTAAGCCTCTTCAGTGGTGCTACCCCAAACTACTCACACCCATTCTCTGCGGATGCAGCTGCAGAGGTGAGTAAGGGGGAATGCAAACAGAAGTGCATCCGAAAGTGAATGCTTTGTATCCCAGTGCGGCAGAATGGGAACGTTCCCCGCATCCAGTCTAGCAAGGGAACTGTTCCTGCTCAGGAGTGCTCCAGGTTCCTAATCCTTAGTCCGCAGACCACAGGTAGGCTTTGAAACACCAAAAAGTGGTCTGTCCAGTGGCTGCAGTAATTAAACAAATAAATAAGCAAACGTGAATATGGATGTGTTAGCAAACAAAATAGGAGGAGGAAATCAAGGCAAACTTTAATCACCTAGTTAGCTTGATTTTTAGATTCTTGAGAATTGGAACTGCTGTTGCTTGTGAGTTCTTTTTTTTCCCTTATAAAAAGGGTTTGAGTAAGTTTAAAAATATTTTTAAGTCTTTTAAAACTGTCAGAACTTCACTACAAGAGATAAGAGTTGCCAAATGGGTGATTTGCTGATAGCCCTAGATAGAGTTGACAGGAGACTTATTTCTTTGGCAATTATGTTTTTTTTTGCCTCCATCTTGTAACTAGTCCTCAGTTTTTGGCTTATGCTGTTTATGGAACCAGGAAGAACGTTTTTCTCTTCCTTTAATTTGGCTGCCGCTTCTAATTTACTTAAGAACTACCCCGGGCGGAGGGAAGATGTTGAGGTTCTGAGAGGCAGGTTGTGCTCCTGCCCCTGTTCTGAGGGCACCGGCCAGCCCGTGGTCAAGGCAGGTTTAGAGTGTGCATTGGGTGGCCTCTGCCTGCGCCTGGGGGATTGGGGCACAGAGCCACAATGGGCTTTGGCTCTTCCCTTCACTGTGTGTTTCAGAATCAAATGTTTCTGGTTTAAAGCACCGTACAACATGCAACTTGTATATAATAAATATATCCCTACAGAGAGCCTGGGATACACCAAATGAGAGAACCAGAAATTGGGTTCTCCAGCAAAAAATGGAAGGAGCTGAGACCAATGAATCAACCTACCCCACACTGATGGGAGGAGGGGAGATCCCTGTGACCTCAGAAGTTCTGGGAAATGTCAGGCAAAAGCTACAAAATGCGTCCCCAAAGCTGAAGCAGTTGGCTCGGAAGGCTGCCAGCAGGTGAGGTGAATCTTCAGTGTGCTGGTTAAGAGCACCCTGAAAATCAATATGTTGGGTTTTAATTGTAATTTCCAGACTGGCCTTCTGTGTTCTGTTCTATAATATAGAAATATATTATAAAATTTTAAGAAATTAAATTCAAATTAAATATTATAAAGTGTTAAGTATATTTTGAAATATTTGAGCAAAATAAAATGCAGTGTACCATAAGACTTTTTCACGTGCATTTAATAAATTTGAGAGAATCAAAATCACATTTCTAAACATACTTCATGTAAAACTTTTCTGTGCAAAATAGCAGATGTTGTCCTATGTAAATTCTATATAAATTGGAGGTAATTTAATTTAGTTACCTAAGTATCACTTAGCACTCTTGAAAATGTTGCTGTGAGTTCCAGTAGCCCTTCTGATGTATTTGGCATATAGATCCAGGGGATGTGTGTGCACAGGAGGTGGCCACTCGGTTTGACTGCGTCCTGTTAAACTGTGTGTGTTGTTGAAACTGTCACTTTCATTTCAGATTGCAGTTTGAAACAGCAGATGATCAAGACTTTATCGCTATACAAAATGCTATTGAAGAAGTTATTTCAGAACTACAAAAACTGCCTGGGTTGTCGTATCTAGAAGAGGTGAGAGGGTAATATTGTAACTTGATTTGTTGGGAGATTTTTGGACGATTAGAGTGAACAGAAAAGGGCAAATAACTGTTCAGCTTGTACTTTCCTAGGGCTGCACTTTGTGGAGGAAAATCTGTGCTGGTCTGACACTGGCGAAGTTAGTTTGGGGTTTTTTTTTCAGTTTTAATTCCCTTTGAAGTGAATTTATAGCTTTCAAAATAAAGCTTTTCCATTTTAATTGCTTACAAAGGACTTAGAGATTGCTGAAGTTCTTAACTTTTTTAAAGAAAAAATATTTTCATATCAGTAGTATTTCTGTAACTGCAGTTACCAGGAGAAACTTTGGTTGGTACTTCCCTGAGACGAAAATCAACATTTACTGTTTAGTGTGTTATGTTGATACAGTGCATTTGCTTAAATTACCTTTTATTTACCAAGGGATAGGCAATTGAAGATCATCTGCACCTATTTAACACATGTAATGGAGTAATCTGTTACAAAGACTTCATTAGTGTTTGTTTTTGACTGAACTTGGCTGGGTCCTCACCTGTGTTTTAAGCAAAGATTTTCAATATAGCTAAAAGCTTTGTGCACTATTTGTTTATTTATTTTTCCTCTAGGCTGGATAGAAATCAAAACACAGTAGAAAAGTTTTGCACATTGTTAGAGTGCGACTAAGCCCCCATGGCAGTGTTCTGCTGTGGTATGCTTGATAAGCACAGAGGAGAATTATTCACGTTATATCTAATTTAAATGTAAACTTGTATTTTCTTTCTATGAATGACCAAGTTGTTACCATCCTGCACAAAAGCGTTTTGCAGTAAGCCAAAGTTATGTTGAAGGTGATGACTCCGATCTAATGCAGGTCAGGTTTAACTTTGTGTTTTCTTTCCAGCTGAAGCTCGCGCTGCCCCCAGGGACTCCCTCCAGCTCCTTGACCGAGCGGCTGCTGCGGCAGAACGCGGAGCTCACGGGCTTCGTGAGCAGGCTGAGCGAGGAGAAGAACAACCTGAGGAACGCTGTCATGAGGCTGGAGGAAGAACTGAGGAGATGCCAGCACAGAGGACACTATGGAGACTGTGTATGTTTGGGGTTGGCACTGATATAACCGATTATATATAGGCGTAAATGCATTACACTCTGAAATAACCGTAACATTGTCCTGGCGCCCTAGGTGGGGGTGTTGATTAAGTTATCTGCCTTTTTCAGCTTCCCTTCTGCAGAGCGAACAGATGCACGTTGTTCTTTTCATGTAGTGAGGATACCTTGACTCACCGTGTGCTATGTAGTAAACTTTGTGCCTTTTTACCCATCTTTCGTTTGTTAACTACTCCTCCCTTTTAAATTCCTTATGCTTCTCCTTGGATCTCATCACATAGCCGAGAGCAGAGAGATACAGGTGTCCTGGAGCTCAGGAAGCTGAGCGATTCACGAAGGATGTGTCCACAGGAAGTTGGCCATGCTCCCAGACTGACTACGTAGGAGATGTTAGGATGCCAGGTTGACCTCAGACCCATTCGCTGGAAGTTTTTTCTCAGTAACTTTGACCTCTCCTGCAAATCAGTGACTAGAATGACACACCTCAGACTTTGCAGAATTGTGTGGCTCAAATTAAGGATTATTTTTCCCTCTTCAGTCTTCTAGACATTCATCAGATGTTGGAGTTAATATCGATGCTCTTGTTGCCTCCGAGAAGGAAGCTTGGAAGAGGGAGAAGCTGTCCCTGCAGCAGTCTCTGAAGCAGGCTGATGCAGAGCTTGCCAAGCTGAGAGCAGAGCTCCGGAGTGAGGCTTTCCTCAGGGAGCTGGGATCAGACTCGGAAAATGCTGTCCTAAGGGTAGGAGGACTTCATTGCCCACATACTAGTTGCAGCTGGTCTTCTCATTCTGGTTTAGGTCTATAATCCTTTGCGTTCACTTTGTGCATTTTGAGTAAACTGGTAACAAATCAGTTTTAAGAGTCACGTGCCTGGAAATATGGCTCTCCTCCTCCTCCCCAAGAATGCTATGAAAACACCTACCTTATCCCTTCTGAGGGCAAGAAGCCCAAGAAGGGTGCGCCACATTTGCTGCTGCTCAAATCATGCCCACATGATGCAGCTGCCTTAAACAGCTGAGCTGCATTGCAGTCTCTCCACGGTAGCCGTGAATAACCACAGAAATGCTGCACAAGTAATAATGTTGAAGAAATGGCATCCTAATAATTTTTGGAGCTTATAGTGCTTCCTTTATTTCTTGTTGTAGAGAATTTATGGAAAATACCTGCGAGCAGAGAGCTTCCGGAAAGCTCTCATCTATCAGAAGAAATACCTGCTGCTGCTGCTGGGGGGGTTCCAGGAGTGCGAGGAAGCCACGCTGGCCCTCATCGCGCGCATGGGCGGACAGCCTTCCTACACTCACCTCGAAATCATCACGCGCCGCCCAAAGGCTTTCACGAGGTTTCGCTCTGCAGTCAGGGTGGCCATTGCAATCTCAAGGTAATTTGGTGTGAATATGCAGTTTAATAGCTACTTTTCTAGCTGCATATAGAACTTTTTGCATCCTGTTTAAACTTCGCTTTTGATAGTCATGAAAATAAATATAGCTGTACTATAATACTATGTACAGTGATGAGTTGAACAGCATAGGTAAAATCTGTAATAGCAATAAGGTATTTGAGATGCTCAACAGTCTGATTCTAGCTGAAAAACCTCTTGGGTCTGTATTCAGTAATTTATTAACAATAAAATGCATTGCATACGGCCATAACTTTAGAAAAGAATAATTACTATTAATTTCTAGAGCATATGCTTATTTACAAATGTATTTTCTGCAGCTTAATTTTCTCTGAAGGCCAAATTTTTAAATGTAAGTATCATAGAAATTTATGGATGACAGGAAATTAAGTTGCTGAAATGTGCAGAAATGCTGAGGAAATCTGCAGGGTGCCATGTCACCCCCAGCTGTGAAAGTCCTCGGCTGTGTGTGGCACCTCAGCGATGGGCGAGTTCCCAGGAGAGCGGCCACAGGCTGAGAATGAGTAAAAGAAAAAGCTGCCCCTATATCTTCATCCTGTTACGTTGCAAGGAAACTTCTCTCACGAGGTTTGAACCCCCCAGTATTTGTGCTCGCTGAATTCAAGAAAACTACGTAAGTAGCTGTGAGGAGGCTTTTATTCCAAACGCGCTGTCATCTCGTCTTTACGTGATGCGGTGGGGCTGGATGCTGGTTTAGTGTCACTGTGGATTAAAGCGTGGCTGCGGTGTTGTCCAAGGCAGCTCTTTGCTGGCTGCTTGTCGTAGGCAGCACAGCTCGAATCACTGGAATTGCGGAGGTGAAGCTGAAATGAGAATTTCACAAAGAATTTTTTTTTTTTAGGTTCTAAGGATGTATATAAGGATGTTCTCTGCCTAATCTTAAGGTTTTAAAAAGCCATCTAGTCATTTTGCTTGGTCTTTCAGGAATTCTTACATGTTGTTTTTTCTTCCTTTCTTTTTTTAATGCAGGATGAAGTTTTTGGTTCATCGCTGGCACAGAGTTACAGGTTCTGGGATTCTAACCATGAGCAGGGATGTCTTTAGCCAGAACACAGGTAAATCACAGCCCAGGGTTGACTGAGGAGAGGGTGGTCACAAATCCTCCTGCTGCTGAATGAGGGTGCTTTTCAATCTGCCTTTTCCTCAGGCAGAGGGAATGGGCTGCCATTCTCCCTTCCTTTTACAGGAATTTCTGGGATGGGTGAATTTCTCAGGTTTCTGATTGCTTCCGTGGTCTGCTGAGACACTGAAGTACTCACTTGGTCTCCCATCTCCCTTTGCTTCGTTATGGTCAGGTTTAAAAAAGGAAAAAGGCAACTTTCCCTCTGTGTTTCTCCTAACAACTTTACCTGCCTCAGTGCGTTTCCCCTGAGAAATTTGTATCCTCTATTCCAAGAGGGAGCACTGAGAACAGGAACAGATGGAAAAAGGTTTCCTCCTGACTCATTCCCTGCTCTCTAGGTGTGCAGGAGCAGCCTGTGCTGCCGGCTCTGCGGCCTCATGCCAGAGCCGCAGGGAGGCCAGGGCCTCACCGCACCTCAGGGCATCTGAAAGGGCCTCTTGGATTAGGTGATCTCAAGAGGCCCCTTCCAACCTCAAGCTTTCTGTGAAAGAATCTGGAGAAGAGGGGCTTGCTGTGCTGCCAGGGCCTTGCCGGGGTGTCGGGGACCGAACACAGTGTTTGCTCAACATCCTGCACTGCCGGGGCCTCCTCCCAAGCGGCAGAGACCGAGAACGCTGCTCTTGGTCGTGGGTCAGCCCGACTTCTAACAAATGTCTGTGTTTTGTGAGCTGCAAACGGAAACCTTGCCAGGAAATTTCCAGTAAAGTGCAAAATGGTCTTCTATATATATATGCTTTTTATGACACTGCTATTTATACTTTTAGGTAATGAGTTACGGCCTGATTCGTTCTCGGGTGGTACGGATCTTTACGGAGAACAAAGACATTCTTACAGATCCAGATCAGACATGGAGTCCCCCAGATCTCCTGTAAATTTTCAGCATAAGTATGTTGCATTTTACATGCTTATCCTTTTTCAGAATACCATTTACTAAATAAATGCGTCAGTGTTTTTATTGTGAAGGTTTGTCAGCCAAGATGCCGTGAGATTTTTTCCTTCTGTAAGGAGAGTGAATAGCCAGGCCTTACATGTGCCTTTTCCCATAGCCAGAGAGGGGCTGAGCTTGCGGGGCTCTGCGTTCCTGGCTGTTAGTGCAGCGAAGGCCGCCTGGGCGCTGTGACGAGTTGCCACAAGCAGCACCATGGCTGGAACCTGCCCTGGTTGCTTAATCTCTTAGTCAGCCCTGCCAAGCTGGGACCCCAGCAGTAGGAACCCAGGGAACAGGGTTGTATTTCACCAGCATCAAGGGGTCTGAGGGCACTGTCAGCCTCTGGAGACCCTCCAGGGGGTCCCAGCTGTCCTGGGCATCAGGTTCCAGCAGATCTAGCGCTTCATTTTTCTGTGAAGCAGTTGGCACACGCTGAGATCACAAATGTGCAGCAGTGACAGTTGTTTACACAGAAACGATTATGTAGTTTAGCTACTTTTGACTTTTACTTACAAAAAGTAAGGAGAGAACCAGAATCCTATACAGGTGGCTGTGCCCTTGTTCACACAAGCTTAATAGGGAAGCAAACTTGGATCTACTGCTGCTCCTACCGGAGGTTTGGTGGGAAATTGCTGATCAGTCTCCATCCCAAAGGAAGGGAGCAGCCAGACAGGTGCAGCTTCCCTGCGGGAGGCCACACCATGGCTTGGGCAGTAATGGCAGGGACATTAAGTGATGCGGTGGCCACTGTGTGGGCCAGTGAACGCACAGGCGTTCAGTGAAGTACCTCTGCCTACCATATTTTGCTCTGCCTACTGGTATGTATATTTCAATGTCCTTTTGCCTGTGCAGTGAGCGGTTTTTCTCTCTGCTCAGGTTCCAGGTCGGGCATGCGGAGACCCTCCCCGTGTCGTTCGCGTGTTCCCAGCTGCAGAACTACGACCCGGAGAGGGCTCTGAGCGACTACATCAGCCGGCTGGAGGCGCTGCAGCGGCGCCTGGGCAGCGCCCACTCCGGCAAGTGGCACCCCGAGCAGAGCCGCGCGCTGCGGCGCGGCAGGCGCCCACGGGGCTGCGCCGCGCGCACGTTGTATTAGGAAAACTTCTAGCTTTCCTCAGCCTGTAACGTTTGTGCAGGTGGGATCACAGAGAGTTTAAGCTACGTGGTGAAGGATGTGCCCAGAAGACTGGTGGGGGGTGGGATGGGGGAGCTTACAGTCGTTTTGTCTCACAAATAGTCGCTTTTCTGCTGTAAAATAGAATTGTCAGGTCGATGGCATTGGCTCGGCGAACTTAGGACTGAGTCTGGTGTCTTCGACACCAGATTTACTGTATTCAAGCTTTACTTTAACACAGAATCTCTTATGTGAGGAAATGTTATTCTTGAAAGATATTCTGTGTAAAATCTGCTAGTTGCTACTTATTTCAAGTGTGATTCTGACCATTCTGATCAAAATCTTCTTCTGTCTCACAGGCTCCACCTCATACACCCAGCTGCTCTCCGGCATGAGAAGATAATGTCCCCTCTGCCCCCGCGCCACGGCCGGTGCTGCCGCAATGGCCTTCTGTGAACCTCTGCTCTGGGCTTCTGTACAGTGTGTATATTGTGGGACCACCGCGAACGCAGCCCCCCCGGCTCAGCCTGGGGGCGGCCTACAGGGCACTTGTGTTCATGAAAAAAAAATCATCAAATTACATGTATATTTGTGGAATGCTAATTTAAATGATTAACTTATGAAGTGTGTATTTATCAAGAGGGTGCGAAGATTAAACTTGCGTATCAATGAAATGGAGCTCCCTTCGGTGACGTTCACTTGCACTTTTTCTGGCAAGGCTGCTGACGTCGCACGCCTCTGTCCTCGGATTTGCTACTGGCAGTGCAGACAGAATCTCACTTGTAGAGACCTATTTTTGTAAGGGTAGAAGTTTTGAATTTTATGGGTATTTTGTCAAAGTACTGAAATAAAAACTTCATCCTTTTAACTGTGTTCTGCTGTTTGAAATACCTTTCATGACAAGTGCTCTCTCAGTGGCAGCAACACTCCTCGGCGTGGCGGCAGCTCTTCCTAGGGCCTTCCAAAGGCAGCTGCTCCCTCCAGGATGGGGCAGCTGCAAGGCCGCACACTGAAGACCCTCACCCCATATCAGAGGATTAGAAGAGCAGATGCTCCAGTCTAGCAGTTGCTGATGAAAGACAGACTTTTTTTGTTGTTGTTTTTTAAGAGAGGGTTTGACGTAGGTTTAAATTAGGCAAAACTGGGCAAGCACTGATGAAAGGAAGAAAAAGCTCCGTGTGTGACTGACTTCATACTTGTAATACGTGAATTTATGGAAGTAGAAAAGCTTTTCAGAAATAAAAGTTCCTGAAGGGTTGAATACAGAAGATTCCACACGAGGTTGGTTTGTTTAGAGATTTAATTCAAAGTTTCCATGAACCAGAGCTTATTACCATCTATCATCTTTAAACAAACACCATTTAACAATCCTGCAGGAGCCAGTACAGAGAACAACATTCACATTTTACTTCTTTTGACCACTCTATATACATAGTTCTTCAGAGAATTCAAGTTGTTTGTACCACAGTGCAGTCACTTTTCATAGTTGTGTCAAGTTGTGTGCTTTTACAAATTATCAGTTTTCAGACGTGTTTCTAGAAAATTATGTGCTGTCTTTTTGAGCCTTACTAGGGTACAGCAGCTTCAAGTTAGGCATAAAAATCATTTATTCTTAGAAAAACCTTCTACGTATTTTTGTAATCTGCTCCATACTCATCATATCTGTACAGTAACCATTTTTAAATAAGCCTGTGGGCACTGTCAGGTGTCAGCCAAGGCGGCACTAGCTGCAGTTCTGCTCTCAGCTGGGAGCTCCAAGGAATTGGCTGCCCGTTACCTGGCAGAGTTCCTGTAATTGGGTACAGAGGCCTCTTTCTTTAGGAGAGGAAAAGTAACTTTTAACTCCATATCAGAAACAAAGATTTCAGGTTGTAGAAATTGTATTGTTTCTTCACCTTTAAGGAGAGGGGGGCATGCACTTTAAAAGTGTTACACAAATAGAAAAGTCAGTTTTCTTTTAAAAAATGCAACAAAAAGTTGTAAAACAAGCAATTACATACAGCAGCATTAAAAAAAGCATGGAAGAACAAATTAAATAGGCTTATAGTAATAGATTACTGTTTCTTTCATATTCATTAGATGGAACAGTTTCCAATTGCCATTCATTTTTGTCACAGTTTTATTCCAAAGTCTGTTAGTTCACACAAAGAGATAAGGTTTTCATTCCAGAACTTAAAGCGACCTCCTCTTGTATCTGATCACTGGGTTATTAGGTGTATGTATCATTGTTGTGTAATTTATAGTTGGAAAATAGTCATTGATGAGATCAAATTCATATAAACGAAGCAAAGTTGACCAAATGGTCTTAATCTGAACGTAAGCAAAGTTTTCTCCAATGCAGCGATGACGGCCTGGAAGGAAAGCCACAGCAGTTAGTTACTCACAGAACACTTGTTGGCAGAGGTGCTTTTATAACTAAGTCAACCTTGAAGTTTTACAGGAGCTGTCATTACTTCTTTCTAAAGAACCTGAGATTCTAATCCAGCAAACCTTAGGCAATTACCTGAAAGTCTTGTTTTCTTGAACTTTTTAAAACACAGAACAGGTACTGAGCAGTTCAGTCAGATTGTGCTGCTCTCTTCTCCCCACCAAGTGGGAATTTATGCAATGTTAAAGAGAAGACAACACTGTGAAGGTACCAGCTGTAGCTGCACTGCAGTCCTGGCTGCAAATTGTTCAGTTACGAATCTCTATCTGCATTTTACAACCTTAAAAATGACTTATTTTACAACCTGTAATTAACCTGTATTTTATGACCTGTATTAACAGGCTTTCACCTTGAATTAAAGGCTTGTAATTTAAGTTTAAATATAACACATAGCCAGAACATCTTTTTAATTGCTATTCCAAGTACTGCTTATACCCGCTAAACGCAAGGCTAACTGCCTTCCTTCACGGCCACTTCCACCAGAGTGAAACTTTCAGGCGGCAGCAGAAAGCAGCAGCAAGCTCAGGTGCCACAGGGCAGGGAGCTGCTCTAAGAGGTGTTGGAGCAGCAGGAGGCACAAGTTCAGATTCACCCCGGAAGAAAGACCTGAGTTTCCCGTTCCCTGTTACCTACCGGCACCGAAGGGCACATAGGCGAATTTCTCTGCAGCCGCCGGGTTCTCTTGGAGGTACCGGTCAGGCTTGAAGTCGAGGGCATCTTTCCAGGTGTCCTTGAGCCTGTGGTTCACCGTGGGGGACACACAGACCTGGTGGCCAGGAGGGATGTTATAGCCAGCAACCGTCTGCAAGGCAGGGGAAAGAGAACCTCTGTGTTACGAGAAAATTCTCCCTTTTTTTTTGAAGCAATACTTGAAATTCTGTAAGACTTTCATCAGTTACTACAACCCTTTCAAAACAAAAACATAGACAGACTCTTTGGAAGCCTTTAGTAACTATGTCTCTGGAAACTTAGGTCCCATCAAGTTTTATGCCGAGACTGAACCTGGGAGGGTATCGGTCATTCGGGAGAATAAGACTCCATTAAAACAGCTTCTTCCTAAGGATGCAAAATGTCCTCCTGGGATGCCATGGTCAGAGGGAGAGGTCGACATTCCCGCCTGGGCTCCCTGAACTCCCTTCCTGGCCTGCAGGAAACAGTGGGAGCAGCGGAGGGAAGCTGGGATTTCTGGCTGCTACTTCCTTCGCTGCAGCAGCCTGAGAGCCCAACGTGACCCAGCCCCTCTTCCCCAGGGCTGGCACCAGGGCACGTCCCTGTGACACACCCGAGGCACCTCCAGCTGCATCTCCTGCAGACGTGAGAGGGCAACTGCAGTTAATTCCCTAACATACCCATGGGCATGTAATTACTAAGGAAAAAAGGAAAAAAAAAAAAAAAAAAAACACTTACCTATCTCACCCTTTGCCTTTTAGTGCAAACCTGCATTAATGAATGTGACAATTTTGATTTGCTCATCCAGAAGACAGAAAAATAGGGTAATACATTAAATGAAAATAAAACCTATGAAAACTACATACCCAGAGAGAGTTTCTTAAGAGGTATTTCCAAGGGGAGGCCATATGCTATACCCATGTTAAGGCTATGTCACACAGGCCAAGCAGAGTCTCCTCTCCACAGGCAATAGGGATGGAAGAAGCTTAAGTATAACCAGTTACACAGCTTCTCCAGTGTCCTGGACTCAAGAAGTCTAATTTTAGAGGTATCCAAGCAAGGACATCTGTCTGTTTCTTAACGCAGTGGAAAAAATACGATGGTTAAAGCTAACAAATGAATAAAGAGGGCTAAGGCTATGGGCTTTTGTCCACACTTGTCCTTGCTGGAATCTGGGGAGTTCCTGGCATGTTCTGGTGAGCAGCGCTGCTTCGTTGCACTGAAGTTGCCTTCAGTAACCACACTCACCTGAGGGGTTTTGGCCAGTCTCATCATGGTCATTATAGGAGGTCTCAGCCTTAAAGTTTCTTTTAGACAGCGATCCAGCAAAGTGAGATCCTTCAGCTGCAAATATAAAAAAAAAGGTATATCAAGATACAGTCAAGTTTATCCAATGTCCACAAAAAGATACTTCATCCTACTTTAAAATTCAAAGAATATGCACCTCATATTTACATGTACTTCATTAGCTACCTTAAGTTTTTGCTTTTCATTCAATTAATAATTCTCTGGCCAGGAGAATTACATACTGTCCCACAAGCGTTTTCTAATGTCTAGCTGAAGAAAAAGATCACACCACATATTTTTTCCTCCATGGGAATACCAAGATCCTCCTGTTCTACCCAGCTGGTCGTTTTAACAGAGCTTACAGGAACTGAAGTTTCTTTGGCCAACACTGATAGAAAACAGCAGCAGGTTGAAAAGTTACTGGGAAAGGCGGAGCTAGAGGAAACAGAGCAGCCAACAGCGTCACCACGGGGCGCTTACGACCCACATCACGATCCCGTCGCCAAGCACGAGATTTTATTTTACATCTTCGCAAGCGCCTCGAGGGCCTGGCAGGAGCAGCGCGAGGCACCCACCTGGTCGTAGGTGAGGGGTGGCAGGTGCTCCCCGCACACGGCCCTCTGCTCGGCGAAGCAGCGCTCCTGCGTGGCCTTGTCGCGCGCCAGGAAGAAGCCGAGCCAGGCGCTGGTGGTGGACGAGGTGTGCTGCCCCGCGAGCAGCAGCCCGATGAGCATGCCGGCCACCTCGGCGTCCGAGAGCGCCCGGCCGTCCCTGCGCCAAGCGCACACCGTTAGGGAACCCCGCCGCCACTCGCGGCAGCAAATGTAACTTGTTCTCATCTCTCTGGGAATGGGGCACTGAAGTATTTCAAAGCACAGCATAATTGCCTACAGAATTACAGAATTGCTATGGTTGGGAAAGACCTTCAAGATTGTCGAGCCCTACCGTAAGCCCTTCAACACCATCCCTGCAAACTTGTGGTCCCCAGGCACCTCACCTACACGTTCCTTGTACCCTGCCAAGGACGGGGANTCGCGGCAGCAAATGTAACTTGTTCTCATCTCTCTGGGAATGGGGCACTGAAGTATTTCAAAGCACAGCATAATTGCCTACAGAACTACAGAATTGCTATGGTTGGGAAAGACCTTCAAGACTGTCGAGCCCTACCGTAAGCCCTTCAACACCATCCCTGCTAACCCGTGGTCCCCAGGCACCTCACCTACACGACGGGGACTCCACCACTTCCCTGGGCAGCCTGTCCCAGTGCTTTACCACTCTTTCTGGGTGGAAATTTTCCCTAATGTCTAACCTGACCCTCTCCTGGTGCAACTTGAAGCTGTTTCCTCTTGCCCTATTGGTAGTTATTCTGAAGAGACCCACCCCCGCCTCACTACAGCCTTTCAGGTAGTTGTAGGGAGAGATAAGGTCTCCCCTGAGCCTCCTCCAGCCTAAATAACCACACCTCCCTCAGCCACTCCTCATGAAGTCTCTGCTCCAGCCCCTTCACCAGGTTCGCTGGTCCCTCCTTTGGACACGCTCCAGCACCTCAGTGTCCTTCTTGTAGTGAGGGGCCCAAACCTGAGCACAGTATTCGAGGTGCAAGCGTCTCAGCACTGAGTACAGGGGGACGATCACTTCCCTGGTCCTGCTGGCTACATTGTTTCTGACACAAGCCAGGATAAAACAGCAAGTCTCCAACCCCCTCGCTTACTTGTAAGAAGCATCAAGGAGAGTTTGGAGGATGTCATCCTCCTTTTCCTCACAGTTCCGACGTTTCTGGATGACCTTGTAGAAGATATTCTTGATTTCTCTGTGCGCTCGATCGCGGCGCCTGCAATTCAAAGCGTCGGTATTAGCAATTTTGTATCAAACAAAGTAACACATAAAACACTTAGGTTTACTGGGATGTCTAGAACATGCTGACAAACAAACAAACTAAAAAAGAAAAAAAGAAATCACTAAACTGTTTCACCTGAAGCTAGGCAGAGGCAGCCAGCCCGGCAGGAGCCAGGCAGCATGAGTGAATCCCCCGTCCAAATCGGCGTAGAGCTGGGCCACCTTCTCATTCAGCAAACTCCTGATCTCTTTCCCATGCAAGCAATGGCTTGCTGTCAAAATGATCAGTTCTGAAAGGGCTTCAAACAGGTCTGAGGAAAGATTTGAAAGAGAACAGTGAGAATGCATTTCAGGAAAGCCAGTAAGCTTTACAGGTTGTGCTTATTTTGCATAGGAGAAAAGTAACCAAGTAAACACAGATTTTAACTTTATTTAACGTTTCAGCTTGTTTTCCCAGAAAAATCTAAACAACTTTTTTTATGTCTGTCAGACTCTCTCCTAATAACCAAGCTAGGTTGCCGATTTCAACCTTTTCCTAGGAAATTTTCAAGGAAAGCTACTAGTTCTTCCATCAAGGTAAACCATGCAGAAGTTCAGTCCTTACCACGCATAAAAGAAGTCACCAAGAAGGACATAAACTTGAACTACAAATCCATAGGCAACTAGTTCGTTTCGCAACTCAAGTTATTTTGTGAGTACTGCAGAATTTATTCTTTCACCACTGACTTGCAATGACAGCAAGGGGTAACAAGCCCAGCAGGCTAACGAGGAAAGCCAGGCGGGAAGGAAAAGCAGAATCTCACTCAGATGGCTACCAACCCACATAAAAATCCAAAGACAATAACCATGATGGCCAAGTCCCCCAGCAACTGAAGCACAAACTGTACAGCTACATGAGCACACCCTATCATACCCTGATCTCATCTACCCTAAGGACACACATCTTCAGTGTGTGTGATACCTAAGCTAAGATCTCGCAAAGCCTTAAAATTGAATAATCTCAATTTTAACTTTTTCTTCTTATGTCTAGTAGAGTTAAGCATATGCCATCTTCTTAGTCCTTTAACACTGCTGCAATAGTGCAGCAGTGTGTGCATTTACAAAATGCACACATATGTGCCTGCATTTGCCTTCACTCTTGCAGAGAAAATCAGAGCGTAAAGGTATTTGATCTTGCTTACTCTTTTCTCCACTCTCTCCCCATGCTTTAAAATACTCTTTTGTTTCTTCTTCAATCAGAGATACATGCCGTTTGAACTGGGCAATGTTTAGCCCAGTTTTGAGCATCTTCTTTTGTTCCAGGAACACCTAGAAGAAAAAGGAAGAAAGTGGTAGTCAGTACAAACATCATCATCATAATGTAACTAATTAATTTATTATTATTTCTACTATAACAACATACAAAAGGTAAAATAAATTGTGATTGATAGTATCAGAAGGGTTCAGCAAATACTAAGACTTAAAAACCAGATAACTTTGTTTCACCTATTTCATTTTTCAAGCAAAAGTCTAATAATATCCAAAAAAACTACCCTAAGAACTGCAATTCCTCATTCTACCAAAACAGGAACTTAATTAATTCTTTTCTCTGCTAAGTTTTAACAATGAAGATGCAAGATGCACACAGGATCAACATATGGAATACACTTCAGGCATGTAATTAATAACTATATACATAATCCCAAAGCTAATCAAACCCATCCTGCAAAGTCTGGATACAGCTTCAGTTCAGCATTACACAGCCTTCTTGCTCATCTCCCCCCATTTTTTCTCCTTTTCTCATGCTCTAACACCTTTCTTCTTATTTAGAAGTACACTTTTCTTTCATAACGCCCACTGATCTCACTGCCCAAGAAGTCCAACAGAGACAAGAAGCAAACTGCTTCCCCAGCTGCTTCACAGCTTGCTGAACTAGCTCTCTTTTTCTATATACAGAATTATAACTAATAAATCTACCGGTAAAAAAAAGCCAATTATTCACACAGAACTATTCAATGGGTTCCTGTGTCACCTTCTCAGAAAACTATTCAATTAATTTGTAAGTCCCATTTACGGATTAGGGCACCTACTCTCCGGAGCTACACCACACCCTGAGTAACAGGACAACATCTGTCATTTTCTTACCAAGGTGTCTGCATGGTCTGTAAAGACGTGCACAGAACAGAAGGTGTAAAAGAAAGGTTACTTGGTTACTTCCCAGTAATTTCTGTCTTCTGAATGCACTGCAGAAGCCAGGAGTCTATTAGGGCACACAGGCCACGAGCAGTGAGACTGCGACATTTGCAAGGTGCCAAGAAAGGACACGCCAGCCTGCGTTGGGGTAGTGGAAAACAGCCTAGTGATTTCAGACCCTAAGCCAAGTAACTCAAAAGGACAATTATCGTTGTGCTTCCCTGCCAAAGGATATCTGCAAAGGGACAAACTTCTACCAAAGACTAAGCTAAGGAGGCAAAGTCTTGATGGCTGGACCAACCATGACAGATCAAGTGATCGTCATCTGCAGAAACAACCTGCACAAAGCCACAACTGAAAATCCAAAGATAGGGTATAGCCCAGTGGGGTTCCTGCCACCAGACTCCTCTGTGAGCCAGAGGGCTTGTCAGTGCCAGCACACCCTGGATGGGACTACCAGGGCAGCAATCTAGCCAGGGAGCAGTGGACACCTATGTTTAAGAGCCTGACTATCCTGACAAGCAACACTCAGATTTAAAACAGCAAGAGTGACAAAAAGAGGCAACGCTTAGCTCAGGAACCAGACGTGCCACTCTACCCTCAGACCCACACGGATTGCGTATTCTGCAAACACAGCCAGAAAGACAGAGTCTTGTCCTAGCAAGACAAACTTCGTGATGCCAAGTTTCAAGTGCATATACATTAATATGGCATAAATGAAAATACAGCATTCTTGAGTTCTCTCAGAAGAAAAGCCTAAATTTGTTCTTAAGGAAAAAGTAAACTGTAGTCAGTGACACGCTGTAAGATAAGGAAAAAAGGTNCTAAATTTGTTCTTAAGGAAAAAGTAAAAAAGTAAAAAGTAGTCAGTGACACACTGTAAGATAAGGGAAAAAGGACTCGCTGATTAGCTTTGCCACTCTCATGGAGCCAGATGGTTTGAAAACCAAGAATTAGCATCAGGACTGACGAACAGCCCGATGATAAATAAAGCAGCACAGACACGTTCAGCCTTGATCATCCAAATGAGATTTGCCACCTACATCATGCCTTGCTGTTAGAATTGTGCACGAACAACAAATCCCATCACAGAGGCTCCCTATTCAGGAACTAAATGAACTTACTGTACTATTGAATTTATCTTTAAAGTACATACCGCATTAGGGACATCATAGGCAACTCCCTTGCCAAAGACTGGGGTGGTTAACCTAGAGTAGACGTCCTCCGCGTTGAGATCTTCGTTTTTACTGTTGAAGAGGAGAGCAGCAGCATCACTGCCCAGCAAGTACGTGAATGTCTTGCCAACCATCGTGAAACTGAACACGGGCCCATACTAAGAAGGAAAACAACAGTTCATTTTAAGCATAAAAATAACAATCTCTTCATGTACAGCCTTTCCTAAGATATTAGCTATTTAATATATGACGGCATTGCTTCGGTTCAACAATTTCTCCAGTGTGGGTGGGGACTGACCATCTCCATCTCTGGATCTGATGTACACATACGTATTGTGCTGGATGTGCCATTGCAAGCAGCAAAGAGGAGGAAGGAAAGGAAGAAAAAGAAAAGGAAGAACAGAGGACACTGGCATCAAGTCATTATTTCCCTAAAAACTGGCTAAAGATATAACATGGATATGAATGTTCTAAGCCACATTTAAATTCTGCATTCAATATGGTGATATCTAACAGTATAGTGATATGCAACATTATAACTAATACCCATCTTTCTCCTGAAGTCTCCAAAGACTCACGTAATTTGAAGGAAAAAGAAAAAGAAGTTAAACAAAAGACTAAACACCAGAAAACTGGCAAACAGACTACAGGACATAGAGCGTACAGCAATCCACGAACGCTGCCTTGGAAAATTTTAGGTTTGAAGATACACATTGCTAATTGGCAAAGGATATTATAAAATGTAAATATCACCTCCAGGACTAGTCTCCTTATCTAGTCTCATCTTAGCCTTTCTCTAAGCAAATCAGTCTTAGATTTAAGCCTACGACTCTCCAAAGTTTTAGACACTGTGAAACAGATCAACAGTTTGCACTGTAACTGAGGCTCTACTGCATTAGTTTGTTTGTTTTTCCTTTGGGGCTATTTAAATTACTGTGCTTTCATGCACCAGCACTTTTACCATTGCAAAGGGCCATAAATGTCAATAAATAACCTACAGAGAAGGAAGATGATGATGATGATGATAATAATAATATATTTATAAAATTAATAATATAATATCATAATTATTATAATAATTATAATTGTTTAAAATAGATATATTAAATACATATTATAATGATATAATTATAGTATATAATATAATTATAATAATATAATATTATTATAGTAACATAATAATAAATTCCAACCTTGTCTCAGATTAGTACAGAGTGAGATTAAAGTAGGTTATAAAACATTTTCTTAGTTCCTTGCGATTCAGCTACAAACATTACCTAAATACACATCCCAACTGAGACAGCACAGACCTTTTGTTGTTGTGGTTTGGTTTTGTTTTTAATTCCCCCTCACTAACAAAACTGCAAGGTATACAAGATGACCTCCAAAACCCAAAAATAATAATAATAATAAAACAGAGCGTACAGTGCACGCTTCGTACCATTTTTTAGTCAGTTAATGAGAGTGAACTTGCTCTAAGCAGATCCAAGAGACAGAACTTAAAGAGTAAGCAAAAATATTTCAGCATTTGCTCTGGTGGTCACGTGGCAGTACAAACCTGTTCGTAAGCTTTTTCCAAAAATTCAATGGGGCTTTTTCCAAACGCTATGGCGTGTCCGAGGAAGGGGATGTTCGACGAGATGTAGGGCGGGTAGTTCTGAGGGAGAGAGAGAGAAGCGAATACCGCATTTTCTTCAGAGCGCAATAAACCGGTGCGACAACCACGCAAGGACTAAACGGACACTTCACACATGGAGCTTCTGGGCAAGCGCAGCAGTACTACAGCGGAACGCCTGTAAAACGAGCGACTCGGCGAACCCCCGCGGGGCAGCGGCGCCCGGCGCGCCCCGAGGCACCGCCCGCCCGCCCGCCCGTCCGCCCGCCCGGCGCTACCTCGTGTGCGGGCCCGAGGCGGCGCCGGTAGCCGAGCTGCAGCAGGTAGCCGAGGCTCAGCACGAAGGCGGAGGCGGCCAGCGCCAGCGAGAGGGGGCTGCCCACGGCCACCCGCTCCAGGAGCGACCCGCCGGCATCGAGCAGCTCCAGCATCGCCGCGGCCAACGGGCGGATCCCGATCCCGATGCCGGTGCCGCTCCTGGTGCCGGTGCCGGTGCCGCTCAGCAGGGGCAGCCCCGCCCCGCGCCGCTGGGCTGATCTCTGCCCATGTGACGCCGCGCGGCGGCTGGGCCAATGGGCGGCCGCGCGCCACGGGGTGACGGCGTCTGCCGGGCGGCGCGGGGGCGC
>VWPW01004536.1:645605-659323 GCA_013389825.1 Crypturellus undulatus | reverse complement strand
CCCGGCGCGGCCCCGAGCACGGCCGGGCAGCAGCCGCCCCGGTGGCGAGGACGCGGCCGAGCCCGCGCTCGTGCCCTGCGGTGCCCGTGCTGCCCTTAGTGTCGCACCCGACGCTGTGTCCCTCATTTCTGAATGTTTCTCCCACATTTTGCAGTTACCAGGAAAGGGGCCGTTTCTGGGCGATGTTCCCACGCTGTTCAGGCAAGCTAGGAAGGTGACACCCTGCTAGAGCTCACCGTGTGCTTCCAGAAAGCCTCCCACGCCATCCTGCAGAGCCTCACGTTGCCTTCCCTACATGAAAGAGATTCCGCACGGAGATCCAGGAACTACAGGCACAGAACATGTTCTGAACTGCCTAGTAAAACCAGGAAGGATTTGTTTTCAAGAATTTAAACTGGAATATCACAACAAAACAACTCGATGTAACATTTAATGCACTGCCAATTTTACAACACTTCATATATTTTTACAGATATCAAAATTACCTCATGTTGAAAATGAAAAAAGATGTACTTTTGATTTTTCTTTATACATTCTTTTTTAAAAATAAATACAGGATTCTGAGCTGCTTTGTAGAAACAGCCTGAGCTTTTCTCAAGTGACACAAATTGATAATACTTTAATGGAATAAAAGAAAAGAATGATACCACAAACTTTCATTCCTGTCGTAAGTGCCCTCTGTGCATTACATATTTATAATTTTATTATTTGTGAATAGAGTTTTAAAGCTGTCACTTTGTTGGTGAGATAATGCATGCCTGTCATTACGAGGATTCTGATGAGCTGGTCTATCATTTCAGCAGAAGTTAGGACTTGGTTTTCACTTCTCCAGATGTTCAGCGCTGTGATGATTTTCTCCCGCAGTTCATCAGTCCTGATAGGAAAAGAGTTATGCAGAGAAACATCTGAAAAAATCTAAGATTTGGAGATACTTAATTTTACATACCTCCCGTATTTAACAAAAAGACACATTAACTTCATAATCAAGAGATTGTTAATTTCATAAAATAGAAAATTGGGAAATAGAATTAACAAGATTCTGTTACAAGAATTTATATCTAACCTGCTCTCTTCAAGAGACTTGATGTCAGCCCGACGTAGCTGCAGTTTTTGGCAGAAGAATTTAAAATTTTCATGCGGAACATTGTCAGCAATCACTTCCGTTATCTCCTGCAATAGTTTCTCTAAATAGAAACATAAAAAGTAGTATCCTTGCTTAAATTACATAGTGTATCTTGTCTAACAGATGTTTCCAAATACCATTTTCTAAGGTGGTGTCCCCATCCTGGCATCATCACCTCCTCTCCCTGACGAGCCTGTTGGGGAGGAGATGGATTGCTCCTCATCTGAGGGAGCCCCGGCCCCCAACCCAAGGGCAGTCTCTGGTGCAAAGACAAGTCTCTGATCTCAGCACTGCCACATTTTGGGGGTTTGCATTTTCCTGAGTTTGAAGTAGCACATCTCCAAGCTCCATTTGCTGGAGACAGCAGAGTGAGGAAGCACAGGCTGTTCCTCCAGACCCCCCGTCACACATTACAGAAATAGCAGGGTAGGGAGGTACTATCTTGAAACCATTACTTTTTCACAGTAACCATCTACATCACAATTCAGCTCAGTATCAGTCAAGAGGAACATGATAAAGGCAACTACATATGACTGAATAGCTCATACATGCTAAGAACACAAATCCATCTCTCTCAAAGTAACTGTTACAATTGGCAGGATTAGAGTTTATTGTATTTACACTAGGCTGGTGAAATAGCAGCTGAAAACCTCTTCATCAAGCTATGAAAGGACTTACTCTGGGCTCAGCAAAATCACTGTGGGATTTAGGGACTTTGCATGAGACAGGCACCAGTTGCTCCTTCACATGGGGCACCTCCAGAGCCAGGGATAGTAACTGGGCAGTAAAATCCAGACAATCCCTTTCGGAGTGGCCTATAGATGGCATACTACATTAAGACAATCTCATTTCCAGGTGGGAGGAATGTACACAGGCTTCTCCTACAGCAGGAACTCCTGAGAGCCACAGAGGGGCTGGGTAGCTGCAGTGATCAGTACAGAGCACTCCAGACACGGAGTGCATGTGGGACGTGCACCACTCCAGAGGTGCAGTGTGTGCAGGGGGGTAGGGATAACACTTCACTATTGATTTTCAACCACCTCCTTGGTTAGCACATGAAGCAGCACAATTTTCTTAACGAGCTTACTGCTTAGAGATGGCTATGAGGACACAGCAGGAAAATCTGTTACCTACCAAGGAAGTACATGAACACTAACCATAACTTAAACACTGCTGACACTAACCAAAATCAGTGAGGAAAAGAATCAGTACAATGAAAATTAACAAATGGTTTTTCAACAGCTCCTACAGTAGCTAGCTTTAATGCATCAAAATACCTATTAATATACTTGTTCTTAATTATATATCTAATACTATACTTGTTCTTAACATACCATCTCTTTCACGAGCACTTTCCAGGTAGCACAGAATGGGATGTAGCTGCTTCCCTTTACACACCTCTCGCAGCGGTTCAAACAGAGCATTTCCATCAAAGTTTATATCAGTCAGCAAATGAAGATTGTGAAGATCAGCAGGCAAAGATAACAGACAATTTTCTGGGGAAATACAAAGAAGTGCTTAATTACATCTGCATCATATTAATCTAAAGAAAATTACAACATATCTGGTGAAGTGATTTTTTTGATTTTTTTTTTTTTTTGGTAATGAGCTCAGCATTGCATAAAGAAGGGAAGACAGTTTTTGCCTCAAGGAACTTACTGTTACAGGATTTGACTGAAAGATCAATAAAGAAAGATAAGAGGAATCTTTTCACTGTTTGAGTTCATAGCCTATAGTACTGACCTCACAGGCTTCTATAGTGGGAAACCAAGAAGCTTGTAGAAATTGGGGTTGGCATTGGCCTACATTCAAAACTGGAAGGCTGCATTTTTCCTCCATCCTTTTTTCATCATCATTTTCTCCTGTGATACATTCACACTTGTCAGGGGCATAGCTCATGCTTAGATTCTATTAAGGGATCCAAACCCTGATACTTACCACTCAAATCAAGTTGCTGTAGATTTCTTAGGGAAGTAATAGATTTGGGGAGCTGGCTGATATCATTGTTATTTGCAATTAGATGGGCCAAATATTCCAGTTCTCCTATGCCATCTGGAATTTCCTTTAACGCATTATGAGATATGTCAAGCTCTCTGAGGCAAACCAATTTAGATATCTCCTCTGGAAGCTGTGTTAACTAATAAAGAAATAAAACAATTGCTGCATTATTCATGTATGTTGATCTAACTTTTTCTGTAAAAAGTTAAAAAGGTATTCTTTCCTGCAGGCAAAACAGCTTCCATTATTTTTATCCAAAAACAAAAGCTTATGACATTCTGCTCTAGGGAAAGATCATTTATTATTTCATGATAAAAAATGTTCATGCTAAGCACAGAATTTTGCAAGAATTTTTTTAGACAAAATAGTAGAATAGCAATAAAAACCACACAGCAGTGGACCAATGTCTCTATAGCTAGAACTTCAGGAGAGGTTTTTTTTTGGTCCTTTTTATCACTGATGAATCTCAAAACAAAATCATCTTTCAGAAGAACACTCGGATTTTATTTTATGGGTCCTTTCAGCCACAAGAAAATCATTTTTTTCTTCTATTTGGTTCTGTTCTCTTCTTGGTCTTTTCTAATTTACTTCTAGCAACTCTAACTGTTCTCACATTAATCAGATGTCATGGAACCTAGAGCTACAGCTCCCTGAGAAATGGACCTAAGTTATTTGCTGCTGGGTCTGGAGGAAGTAAGTTCCTGGAAGGGATCATATCCACATTTGAAATCATACAGAGTAATATAAGTCATTTATGAACTCAGACATGAAATGCTGATTTTGCAAATTCTGGTTAAAAAAAGAGAGATTCAAAAGCCTTTTAGCTTGATTTTTTTTTTAAGTGAGCCAAAAATTGTACTAGCACTTGCTTCAGAAACGGTATTTTCTCTACTTTCAACTGACCATGACAGTACAGTACTTTTTTTTCCCATGACAGCTGCTTATCTGACTTTTTAATCAGAAGAGAATTTAGAAAGGCTTAAATTTCCTTGGCAAAACACCTTCTTTCTTCCTAAGTATAAAAAAAAAACATTTTCCCCCACTGGATTTTAGCTATCTTCTGCTATAAGAAATGGAAGATCCAATGTAGCTCTTCTTGTTGGAATTAGTAAAAATATCTAATTTTAATAAGAATGACACAATTTGTTTGTGCCCATATCACAGAAAGGAATGCTAGAGGCAGGCTAATCTACCAAATTGCTGCTAGCCAATTTGTCTCTCAGTAACTGTAAGGCCAGAAAATAAATAATTTCATAATAATAACACTAAGAGAACGAAAACTATATGGTCTGTTTCAGACCAATCTGACTATCCAAAGTTATACCTCAAGTTATACCTAAGTCACATTATATAAAATGATGTTCATATCTAGTATTTAATAAGTCTGCATGTCTTTAAAAATCCTAATATTTTTGTCCAGTTCTTATATTAAAAATGGGTAATTCCACATACAGATTTGCATCTTTACAACCTATGTTTTTTCTGCTGTTTACTGTAGGTGTATTCAAACACAAGAGCTTTTACATCTGTTAGGAAACAATCTATTACTAATAATTTTGCAGCGTAACAGTGTGTGTAACTCAAGCTTTCCTTACCTCCAAGGAAATGTTCTCTTACCTTCAAGCCACTCATCTGACACACTGACAATTTCTCTAGTGATGAAAGATAACATATTTCAGAAGGGAAAGTTGCAAACTGGTTGTTGGATACATTTAGTTCTTTAATCACTTCCAGATTACTAATCTGTAAAGGAATGCTCTTTATTTGATTATTTGCAAGGTTGAGTATTTGTAAACTCTTTAAGGAGCACAGTTCTCCAGGAAATAAGTCAAATTTATTGCCGTGTAAAAGAAGCACCTGGAGAGCCTTCATCTCAGACACCATTGCTGGCACGCTACTGATTTCATTCTCACTTACATCCAAGTAAATCAGTTTTGCAAGGCTGCACAAGGAAGCAGAAAAAGAGGACAGTTTATTTTTGTTCAAGTGTAGATACTCCAAACTTTTAATGTAAGCAATTCCAGGTATTATTTCCGAAATGCAGTTTCCACTAAGGTTTAAGTGCTTAAGATGGAACAGCGCACACAATGCATGTGGAAACCGGGAGAGCTTATTGTTGCTGAAGTCAGCTTTGGTTACCCACATACAGTTCTTAAATTCAACAGGAATGTATGTCAATGCATTTCCAGAAAGGTCTATTATGGAGAGGTCTCTAAAATAGGATATTTGTTCATCGAGTGAGTCCAGTTGGTTTTTACTTACAGAAAACTCCTTTAAGTGTATAAGTTTGTGAATATTAGCAGGGAGCTGGGTTAACTGATTATCATGTAGAATGAGATGTTTTAACATGGTACAGTTGCAAAGATTCTCCGTAATATTTTTGAATAAATTTTTTGCAAGGTTTACAAATCTCAGCTCTTTTAAGTTCTCAACTTTATCTGAAAGAAACTCTAGTTTGTTATCATCAACTCTGAGATCTCTTAGTTTTGTCAACTGAAAAAGCTGCATGGGCAAAAATATAAGCTTATTGCTACTGATTGAAAATTCTTGTAGTTTCTGGAGCTCTTTAATGTCCTTTGGCAAGCTCTGAATCAAATTCTCACACACACTGAGTTTTACTAGATTAGGAAGGTAACAGACAACCTTTGGGAATATTAAGATCTGATTGGAATCAATGTTGAGTACCTTCAAATTTCTCATGTCAGCCATGGTATCTGGCAAAGTTTGTAGCTTATTCCCAGCAAGTTCTAAAGTTTCAAGGCTTTCCAGTACAAAAGGAAACTCAGCAATGTTGTTGTGATTGAGGAAGAGTTCCTTAATATTTACAAGTTTTGATAATTCTTTAGGGAGACATGACAACTGATTGTGACTAACATTTAATATTGTTAGCTTATGAAGTAAGGAGAGTTCTGGTGGCAGTGATGTCAATTTATTTTTTTCAACTAATAGGACTTCCAGATTAATTAGATTACCTATGTTTGAGTGCAGTGATTTCATTTCATTGTTGCATAAATTCAAATATTTTAAATTTTGGTTTTGGAAAGTGAGCAGAGAAATATCTCTTAATCCTTTATGATTTAGCATAAGTGTGGAATCCTTGTATTTTTCTTCAGGCAATGTATATGTTGATCCATTTTCAGCATTTTCAAGATTTAGTGATGATGGTAGAATATCTGTTCTGGCACTTTCATCAACATCTTCCGCAAGGATGTGGTTTAGTTCAGTATTCTTTTCGGCTGATGTCAGTAGTTCATATTTTCTCACATCTGTTTCAGATACACCTTGAGGCACTGTGGCAGCATCCATCTCAGCTGAGAATTCACATTCATACCTTTTTTCAGGCAAACCACTTTTTGATGAATTTTCAGTCATTTTATGGCTTTCCTCTTCATCATCTGCTTTAGGAACTTGATAGCAAATTTCATTCAGAGGTTTTGCAGTTATGTCAACCACTTCAGGATTCTCTGTCAGTGTAATTAATGAGTCTTTCCTGGCATCATTTCAGATTTCATCTTCTGGCTCCAGAGATGTCGCTGTTCAGACATTTCTGTGCTGCCAACTGATTCTTAGCAGTACTTTTTAAGAAATCAAACTGAATGTGTGAAACCTGTGTTGAAAGTATATATCACTCCATATCAGTTGACTGATCTTGTAGGAGACCTCGGTAAGAATCTACACTTCTTCCACATTTGCGAACTTGTCCATTTTTCTGTGTACCAAAAACATGGTGTTATCTACTGAAATGCTTGCTTAATATAATACCTTGTTTTTCTAGACTATAGACCACAGATACATCATCATCATCAAAATATACCTCATAAATGAACTATTCTGTAATATTTCATAGAATCATCACATCAATTAAGTGCATATATTGAGAAAGATTTGCAATTACTCTTTACCCAAATACAAAATTTAGTTTAGTACTAACTTTTGATTAAAAAGTTTTAAAATTTAAGAACAGGAATCTTAATCTAGACTTCCAAAACGGATGCTTAAACACCTTACACTAAGGAGCTTTGAAATGCTGAGTATGCAGTTAATCCCATTAATTTGTTAACGTGCTGAAGTTACAAGCGTACTTACTTTTAGGTTCCTTAGAAATCATAAATATTTCTTTATCACAGCAGCCTTTAAGCAGAATTGCTTCCCTCAAAAAAGCATACAGAGATTCACACACGTGCGTATAAGCGCTGAAACGCACACCTGCAGTTACCTCACTACCTTAACAACAAGCTGTCACCGCAGTTTGACTCTGTTGCGGAGCCGCAGCCGCGGTGCCCGGCTGTCACGGTGAGGCCAGAGCCTCGCCGAGCGCCGCCGCCGCCGCCGCTCCTCAGCGCTGCCGCCCGTTGCCGCGGCAGCCAACGCTCCCGCGCGCCCCGCCCCGCCGCGCATGCGCGGCAGGGTGGTGGCGCCGGCCGCCATTTCACCACGCGCGTCGCACGTATAAATGAACGTTTCGCATTTAATGCAATTTCATTTTTACAGATCTTTGCTAAGCCTCAGATCATGGCGGCTACGGGCTTCCAAGGTGCAAAGCAAAGCGCGCAGGATACCTTCATTATGAAGTCTTCTTATATGATCTTGTGTGATCCTTCTTCCATGATCTTGCTCTAAAGACCGTCTTCCTTCCTACGGGACTCGTGAAGATGAACACGTTATAAATACTCCTCCTTGGTAATAAATTAATTTGATGACACTTTCATAGTGGCTGCAGTAATAAAACCAATGCAACTGTTTGGCAAACCATTTATTAGGTTGTAATAAATAAGGATATTAACAGAACTATACAGCAATAAGGCATATTTATACTGTTGTTAAACATACACCACGTATGTTTAACACCATGTATGTGTTTCAACATTTTTTCCTCTAGCTTTCTAACAAAGGGCTATGCAGCCAACTATGAATCCAACAGCAGTGCGGAGTGACAGCAAGGATGCACCGTGAAGGACAGTACTGAAAGCAGCAGTTCAAATAAGAGATAATAGTCCATGAAGATCTACTTTTAATTACATGCCAAGGAAGCTGAAGTTTAAATAAAAATACTAAGAAAATACTAAGATACTACAAAACAGCATAGTTCCTAACTCTTGTCTTTTTGAAAACATAGAGATAACTGCCTTTTTTTTTTTTTTTTTTGCTTTTCTACAAAACATTGCACACTTTTGGCACTCAGTTTACACGGAAGGAAGAGTCAAACAGAGTTAAAACTTTGAAATACAAACAAGAGATTTAAAAGATTTATGTTATGGATAGTATTTTTACATATGCTTCACAAAGCACATGATTCAACCCATGCAGAGATAGTCCACACCATTATTTGATGGAGGTGAGGGAAACATTACAACATTTTTAACCTTATTGCATAGTTTTCCCTTTAATTAGGCATACTAAAAAAAGTATGTATTTAGAAATGGATTAAAAATTGTCCAAAAAAAAAAAAAAAAATCAGAATCAGCATGCAAGTCTCTTCAAACACTTTAAAGGTGAAAGAAAAAAAAAAAAAAAAAAGACAACTGTTAAGAAATAAAATGGTAATCCCAATTAAGATAACTTGCTAAGATGTAACCCAGACTCTGCAAACATCAGGCAGAATATTTATAGACTGTGTCTGACCTCCTTGCATTATGAATCTTCATTCCTGCATCCTGTACTGTGTGGGCTCTTGAGAAACTTAAGTAAGAAATAGGAAAATTGGTCTGAACTTTCAACATGAACTTTATTCACTCTGTGTTGTGTTTACTCGCTCTTGTCCAGGACAAGATTTCTTAAGCTTTCTGAAGTCCTCTGAATAAAATTTATTTGTAAGTCTACATCCTCCCCCACCTTTCACATATATTGCACAGCAAACACAGAAATCTTGTTATTTTAAAACAAGCATGCTAAATATTTAATAAGGTTTCTGAATGATTTAAAGTATTTCCCTTCTGACATCCTCATGCAACATTTCGAATAAATACAAACACAAAATTTTCTGTATGATAAAGAGTAAAAATAAAGTCAGCTATCAGGTTTATCAGAAACCAAATAAAAGAGAGCATCAAATGTAGTTGTTCAAAGCAGGAGACGGTCTTCTAACAATACTTAATCAGCAGTATCTTAAAAATAGTTTGTCTACAAAATACTGCAACATATACAGCCTCCTTGATATTCCACAGAATGACAAGTAAAGCTAGTAACTTGCTTGTTGGCACTGGCAACCCTGTAATCTTCTGGGATCAAAGTCTTACTTGTTTTACTCTCACCCAAATTGGTAAATCATTTCACTTCTTCAGCTTTATCAGTTCAGCACAAGTCTTACAACAGCTTATATATGAAACAAAATATATTTATAAAAATATTTTATACTTTATAAAAAATAAAGCATGCAGCTTCTGTACAAAGTTAAAAAACTGTACACATTTGCTTTTCCATTGTGTAAATTTCACATACATGAATGTTTTGTTATGACAAGAATAAAGTTATTTTTCCTAAACCAGAAGATGCTGTTCCTTTACTATTGTCCATTTCCATCATTCATTTCTTTCACTTGGCATTAACTGGCCGTTTAATTTCATCAGAAGTTTTACAACGAGACCTGCCTGTAAAAAGGTAAAATTCGATCAGCATTTCACAAAATAAGACAGATACAATCAACTTAAGAATATGCTAAATGCCAGTAGAAAGCAAGTAAATTTTTAAAAAATCTATCATTTTAGAAATAAGGAAAATGAAAACCATACCTAGGTTTTTATCATATGAGTAATTTTACAAATAGTCAACCACTTCCCCTCCTACAACCATTTTAATATAGAATAATCAGTTGAACAACTTCTGCCCAAGACGGATGATTATAATCTCATCGCAAAACATTTTGCCATGACTTAACATATAACCACTACGTAGGCTGGAGATGGAACAAACATTTCTACCTAGCATTTGCAAAGCGCTATCAAACAAAGTTACTGATAGCAATTGCTAAGGAAGTTGCTTTATAAAACATATCCTCAGTTTCTCAAACTCCTCTAGTTTTAATTGCAGAATTACCAACTCGGTAACTTTGTGTTTCTTGTCATATTTGGAAATATCCTTAGAGTCTGATGATAGTTCATGTATAATTAGTAAACAAACAATTTTCCCCCTCCCCACTTCCTGATATAAATGAGTTTCATGTATTATGAACCCTAGAGGCTTTACAATTTAGGAAAACAACCAAACATTCTGAAATATTATTATTTTTTTAAATCTCATTTTAAAAACATATTTCTGGGGAGTTGGCTTGGGCTTGTTTTAAACTTTTAAATCACAAGAATGGAGAGTCTCGGGAAATGTGGTAAACTATATTTTATCCACGCTTACCTGCTTGGTATGCACAATAAAGCTCATTTTGTTTTCGAGACTATGGATTTGAAAACATGTATCTCCATCTCCCAACTGCCACATAAAGCAACCATACTTTAGACTGAGGAGTAAGGCCTACAACGAAACATAGAAAACTATCACTCAGAAAATACTCCGGACACTTAAATTGAATTTTCCTCCGTTCACTTAAATAGGATTTTGACTTAGAACAGTTGTGGCCTATGAAGTAGCTGAATGACAAAGGACAAGGCTTTCTGTTAATACCTTACAAAGATCTTAAAATCTTAGAAATCTTTATAGTCAAGTTTAACCAAACACTCTGACGAGAAATGACAATTAGCACAGAGAATTAAAGAGAACAGAATGAAACTTAACAGCTATTATTGGCAGTTCACTTAAGCTGAAGCTGACACTGACCTTAGTCTCCATGTTGAGAAGGTGCAGCCCTTTTACATTTACTCCTACATAAACTTTGATGACCTTGTGGCTACTTGAACTGGCTTTGGTGAATATCTGTCCCGTGAAAAAGGCTGCTCCGTAAGTAGGAATCTCCCAGCAATTCTGCAAAAACATGCGCTGAAGATGATGCATCTCTTTACTTACACCTTCACTGGTGCTGAGATTCTAGAAATAAAAAAAAATGGCAATAAACAAAGATTTCCAATTAACTGTTTTTTTTTTTTTAAAAAAAGATACAACATTTAATGGAAGCTAGTACTCCCAAAGTGCTTTCCCAACAACTGCCCCCTCAAAAATCACCCCTAAAGTAAAACCTAGATCCACAGAAAGGCTCAGATGCTGAAGACGATCTGACTGCAGATGTCTGTAGTAGCTTCAGAAATCCCAACAACAGGCATCTAACCTCTGCAAATCTCCACATTTTAGCCACTATCAGCAAGATCTTATACTTATCACAGATAAACTGCTAGGCACCTGCCTGACACTAAATCCATCAGAATCCATAAATCTAACAGTTCTTCCTTCAGGTAGGTCTAATCCAGTCTTATTAGCAGTTGAGGGCATGACTGCAGGTGTGGAGGATGGTTGTCTACGTTCTACATAGATATTTAAGAAAATGTGAGACACATTAATCTCTTTGGAATGAAGACTAATTCCTTTCCCCTTCCTTGTCCTCCAGCTCCTCCCTCCCATAACAGCCTCTAGAAGACTAAGGAACTGCATCCACTCTTCATTACACTCTCCTGAAGGGAAAGGTAAGAAGTCTTCTACGCTTTCTGCTAGGCTCTAGTCAAGGGAGTCCATATGAGTGCTAATTGGTCCCTAATGTGCAAGCTGGACTAGGAAAAAGGACTTTGTGGATCTATCACAAGTAGATTTCATAAATATATAATCTGGCTTATATTTTACATGTATCTGAAATAGCAGTGTCCCCAGTGCAGTTAAACGAACAGAGGACACAACCGTATTTCCTTTCAGCAAACAGATCAACCGCAACTATACAAGAAAAACTAATTCCAACAACCCAACTTGGCAATTCAACACACATTTCTAGTTTCATATACCAGTGTTTTCATACATTAACTTATAATAACAGTCAAAAAATTTCAGGTAAGAATTTCTAGAATTTGACTATTTATCTCACCTTGTATTCGTGAAGTATCCTGTTTGTCCAATGAGGAGCTTTACTTTTCAACTTAGTGATTGGTACTATAGATTTAAGATTTTCTTCACTAAGGAAAAAAGGTAGAAAAAATAGTTTTATTTCAGTAAACATTAAGGACAAAATCTGCCAGCTTGCATCTTCAAGTCACGCGTACTGAGATAAGATGCCAGGTCCTGCTCTGTCTTGGTTGCTCTTCCAGAAAGCTTCTCAGCTGGTGAGACAAGGCTTCCTACAACATGGTGCAACCCTCAGCTAATGCAGATCCTCTATAGACAGTTTTGTGTTACCACACAAAAGCGATGCTGGCTGCATGATCATCACCTGACTAATCAGTGCTCACCTGACCAATTCAGTGATTTCCAGTTTGGGAGCCAAAATGAGAAACAGGGGGTCATTTAGACCCGAACGGCCAATAATCAGAAGCCAGAGACACAGCTCACGGGCACTCTCCTCTGCACCAGGAGAATGGTGCACTCTTCACTGCACCATTCAGCTANACAAGGCTTCCTACAACATGGTGCAACCCTCAGCTAATGCAGATCCTCTATAGACAGTTTTGTGTTACCACACAAAAGCGATGCTGGCTGCATGATCATCACCTGACTAATCAGTGCTCACCTGACCAATTCAGTGATTTCCAGTTTGAGAGCCAAAATGAGAAACAGGGGGTCATTTAGACCCGAACAGCCAATAATCAGAAGCCAGAGACACAGCTCACGGCCACCGTTCTCTTCACTGCACTATTCAGCTACACAAAATACAGACTCTGCACTACCAAAGACTTAATTTAACATGAAAGTTACGTCACATGATACAGAAATTAGGCAATTCATATAAACTGCGTTTTTTTTTTTTTTCCCAAACACTAAAGGAAGTCCTTACTATTATTTTTAAATGCACAATTAATACAGTCGCACATACCTCGCTTTCAGAAATATTTAGTCCTTTTTAATTTATATTTGTCAGTAACAGCACATACGGTCTGCTTTGCATAAGAACAACATATCCACATCTTCAGTGATATTATCATACAAACAAAAGCCAGAGTATATTTTAAAATTATGAGCATATAAAACTGCAGATGTCTGTAGTAGCTTCAAAAATCCCAGCCACGGGTACCTAACCTCTGCAAATCTCCACTTTTTCATCTGTCTGAAGGGGAACAAAACAGGAATGTATTTCCAAACATCTCCAGCAGAAGATGCATTGGTTGCTTATCCCAGCGCCCACAGGCTTCTCCTGTCTGGTCCAACGTTTTTTTTCCTCCCAACTAGCCCTACCTAAGCAGGGGAAAGGAAAGCCAAGGAACACATCAGAGCTTATATTAAACCCAGCTGGGTTTAACTGACCACTGCTGCTTGTGGTGCAGATTTGCCAACAAGACAAGATGGGTCAAGGGCTGAACCTACTGAACAGCCCACCCAAAAGTTATCCAGTCATTGAGCTCATTCATCTGGCTTGTTCTGTGCTCCCCAATTCTCTGTACTTACCCTCCTAAGAAAGGAGGGTACAGGTGGCCCTTTCAGGGGCCGCCCACCCTTACAGCAGAATAACTGTTGCATAAACGCACCATGATTAAGTGATGGATTTTGGTCCTAGGAATAGGACTGTCGTGTCCGTGTCTCC
>VWPW01004536.1:630815-645599 GCA_013389825.1 Crypturellus undulatus | reverse complement strand
AAAAAAAGGCAAGCCAATACATCCCAGAATAACACAACTGCTGTTACATGAATGAGTTGGGATGGAGACGGTGGCGGCAGGAGTGAAGGTGCACACAGAAATTAAATGAAATCCTGGTAAATATGTGGAGATACTGCTGAAAATTTGTGCATGGGAGGAAAACACATCGGAGAAGAGCTCAGCTGCTGTTGCTCAGGCAAGCGGAGAAGGGCAGAGAAAAACACCATCTGGCAGGGCACTGCTGGTGCTGTTTCTGAGCATTTTAGTGTAACAATCCACGTGGGAGTGTCAGAAAAGATGCAGCATCTCTCAACAGCGCTCTCAGGGAGGAAAGAAATCCAACCCCAGAAGCTGGTCTAGCTGGACACAGTAAGAGGTTTCTTCTCCATTGCCCTGAGTGAGTTGTTCTGTCAGGTGTCAGTCCCATTAAAAGCCCATTACTCATTTTGGCATTTCTCCATCTTGGTAGATTTGTCCATATTCACCCCCCATGTCTAGATTCTCTGAATACTAGGGGCGTTTATGGGAGACTCTGAACCAAAGCAGTGATGGAGAAAAATAGTTGCTGCATCATACCTGAAGTTTATTTGAGATTAGGTGCTGTCTAAAATTTCCTTCATAAATAAAAATAATAAATTTAAATACATACTTACTTTAAAAAGCCCTGTTTATGTTTCTTGCTCTCATAATTTCCATAGACTATTTGCAACAACAGACTCGCCAGTGTGATTAGCTTGGCATCAGGTGATGTATAGAAACCTTTCAGCAAATTATATCTGGCTTCATCAAACAGGATAAGAATGGCCAGTGGATCCTCAATCTATTGAAAAAAAAAATAGCATGATTTCCTTGTAAATAGAAAAATAAACTGGAGTAACTGTGTAATCGAATACTTAATACAATTTCTCATTGATTCAAAGATGAAAGACATTTTGAAAATGTATATATTCCCTGAAATGTATATTTTAGCAATGCCTAGTAATAGAAAAAAATATAATACAGAAATATTTTCAATGACTTAATTACAAACTTTAATTATGTAATGTGCTTTTAAATTGCAGGTGACTAGCATACCATGCACAGTCAGAAGTTCCCGAGAAATATATCAAACTCAGTGTGTCAGACTCTATAAACATCTCACTCAATGCCACTCTATAAACAAGAGTCAACAAAATGCATCAGAAATTTAAAAAAAAAAAGTCTGTTTACTTAGTGTTATTCACTGTGTTTTTTCCTCAGAGAACCATTTTGAATATAAGTTTGAATAATCCCATGGAAACTGATCCGTTACATATCTGAAAAAACGTGATATGAGAAAAGGACAGGAAATAGGGCCGGTTTGAGACAGGTAGAGATGGAGACACCAGCCCCACTGATGAACCAAACAGCAGAGAAGGGGGGAGATAGAATACATGTTTATATGTGCATGGTAGACAGGAAAAGAACCTGCAGGCCCAAGTATTATAAAGAAAAGTCACTAAGCACACTGAATGCTGATGGTACAAGTGCTTTGCTGCGTCTGATCATAATTTTGAAGTACAGACCTTTTTCTCAATTTCCAATGGAAGTCTCACATCTCTCCTCAAGAAAAGCTGTGAAGTTTCCCTTTGAGGATCCAAGTTTGTCAGTTCAGTGAATATTTCAGGCCAGTCTCGAATATGCTGCAAAGGCTTGTGATATGGCTTTAGTTGGAGGCCTGGAAAATAACAATTTTGTTTACAAATCAACACCCAGAATAAACCAGGACATACATGGGTGACTGAATGCTGCACCAAAGCAGAACATTTGAAGCAGAGGATTCATTAAAGCAACATTTCCTCCCCATGTTTTCTAAACTGCTATCTAGAAATGTTTTTTAAAATATGGATTTATTGACAAAACTCTCACAACCAATTCAATAAATGCACTAATGATGAATCTTTATTATTTTCAACTTCTCAAGAGTGAAATTATATTTTAAAAATTAATGGAATACTAAACAGATCTTAAAACTAGAAGTCAAAGGCCTCTGGAAAGCCAGCAACCCAAATACCATACTAAAAATTACAATAAGAAAATGTTAGAGTGTTGTGTCAATTATTCTGGGAGAAATACAAAGTCTAAAAGTGAGATTTTGACTGAAAAGTACAGACACAGCTTATCTTACAAAGGCATTTGCCACCTGGATGTACAAACCATACACTTTTCATAACAGACGTGCCTTTCTTTATCTGTAAAGCATTATGGCTCCTAACAGGCTACAATCACACAATTTTTTATATCCTTTTGTCTATGTGAAAGCTGCAAATCAATATCTTCCTAACAGCTAGTCCATATCCACAGGTATGCTCATTCACCTACCCTGCCTCTCCTTGTTAGTGCAACTCTTTGTTTGTTTTTTATTTTCTACCTCCTCATTATTGGGCTTATCTCATTATAACTACTCTGTCTTTTACCTTGGGATACTTTATAATCTATTCATCTCACTTATCCACCCTACATTCAAATATAGGGAAACATCATCCTTCTGACATACAAGAAAACTACACTTTTTATGTAACAAAGTACTAGGAATGCCTTAGATAATGAAAGCATATAATTAATTTTACACAGTAAATCAGAAGTCTTGCTGCCTCCTGACTCTTGGAGTGAGTACGAGAAGCCCTCCAACAAGAATGTGTTTATGCATTACCTCTTGCTCTATGCCAGCTGTGCTAGGCTGTCTGCCATGGAGATCCAGGGTGCTGGTTCAAATTTTCTCAGTTACCTTCTGGCAACTGTGACCCAATAGAAGCAGCAGCTCCAGCCAGCCTTGTTGGGGCATGTTCTGCTGGGTCTTCATGCGTCCACCTATATCCTCCTAACCTGGGCACAGGGTGCACATAGCCTTCCTCTGCTCTGTATTTAAGAGGGGGTTCTGCCCAAAGCACTGGGTCAGTTGAGCACCGAGGTGGCAGGGACACCAATTACGGGGAGAATGGCAGAAGCCCCTTGGCATAACCAGATTTTGACTGGAAACTCCTTTTGGTGTGAGAGTAGTCCCAGCCAGAAACAGAAAAGTTACTGCAGCTCTAGCTGAACAACTAGCAATACTAATTCTATCTGCTCTGGCATTACATAATCTGATAAACAACCAAGTACAAACTACTAGTGATATGACTTCACCAACACATGCTGCTCTCAATGTGATGTTGAATGTGGAGGCTGCAGCCTCCTGAACCTCACACCATGGACCTGTGCTGTGCATCCCTCCCGAGCACCTCACACTACCATGCCACTCACAACCCAAGTGGATGCAGCAGGTGGCAAAGAAGTCCACAGAAACTGCAGACTCAGTTGGGAGCAACTGGTTGGTAGAATCGTGTAACCAATTTGGACTTTCCATGACAGCGTGGCTCAACATCTTATGGCAAAGTTTTGTATCTATGGTTACTGTAATCTGCATTGAACATATAATCATGAAATATATGCAATATACTGTAACTAGAGCTGTTAGCAGAATATATACCTTTTCAACCCAAATCTAAATATATTGATGTCCCTCATACTGTGGTCTAAGTCCAAAATTCCTTCATCTAACTGCACCTTGTTCTAAATCTTGGAGGCAACTGCTCCAAGGATACCAGTTGAACTGTGACTGTGGATTGCAGGGTAAGTGCCCGTTCACCCCCTCCTCTCCACCCGACTCTGTCTAAGAACCGTGGGCTGCAGGATCAATTGACTTGAGTAGTGGGAAGAGAAATTTGGGTCTCACTTCTTATGTAAGAGACAGAGGAAATTAAATAAACAGAGATGAAAGTCTCTGGCAGGTACAAAACATATTAACAGTCTAGACATTAGTTAACTCTTCTCAGAGAGAAGAAATATAATTTAGTCCTGCTGAAAAAGGAGAACTAAAGCCTACAGCTCCTGAATGTTTTACTGACGTGCAGGCAACAAACTGCCTAAAACATCATGAAGATGATTAAAAAAAAAAAAAAAACAGCCACTTACAAGTATGAAATCATAAAAATGAGCTCTAATTCCAGTGGTAAGCTCTCTCAAGTTTACTCTGCACCCTGTTTGAGTAATGCTGTTTCCCCAAAACAAGTGTGAAGGATTACACACTATAATCGCAGGCTGACATTTTGGAAAGGATTACTCAAAACTACTCAAATCCTACATCCTACTACATCCAAATATAGGCTTTAAGATGATTTGATTGTTGCTAAAAATGCTAAGAATTCAAGAACTTCCACTAAATTTCAGCTGCCTCTCCATGTTCCTCCATACACTGTCTTCTGGTTAATTTCAAATACAAAACTGCAGGAGCTCTGGGGACTTCAGGAGTACAGAATCCTAAAAGACGGCTTCTGAAAACTGATACAGATGGGGTAATACAGAACAGCTAGAGAACTTGTGGCTCAGTTGCCATTCTTTCTGACAAAATAATTCCCCCTTCCCCTCTATCTGACAAAAGAAAAAAAAAGAAAACTGGGAGACTGGGTGTAACAGTCTTCCTTGTTACTTACTGAGGTTCTCAGAACAGATCCAGATGGTAAAGTACTGCTGAGTTTCTTGAGACAAACGCATCCCCTCCATTATCTGCTGTACAGTTGTATTGTTTCCATGTTTCAACTCAACAGAGCGGTATGACCCATCCATACGATAAATTCGTGCCTTTTCATACTGCATAAAAATATTAAACAAGGCACTTCTTAAAATCTTATCTTTTCATTACTGCTTATGAAGAGGCAAGCAATTTCACCATAGTTCAGCAACCACCATACCATTGAGAAAAATAACGCTGCACAATTCCTGCAAATTTACTGTTTACCCAAATGGCTTGTTTCATGTCCTGCGCCAAGTTCTTATACTGTTCTTATGCTGTTCTTTCTAACACACACAAAAAAGAAAAATCCTAATGATATTTTGGGGCTTCACTTCTGTTAAACTCAAAGCAAGCAGGTATTTAAAAGTTCTGAGGAAATTGGACTCTGCATACCCTGAAATCTCCTTACCATTACTGGCAGGATATGGTGTTATTCCCTTCATTTAGTCTATTCTTAAATCTAATGCTCCTATCCTTAAATCTAATAATCTAATATTAGATTATTTCTTAACCTAATATTTCTATCAACCAATTAGTAATTTCATCCCAATACAGGAATACAATCTCACTAAGAACTTTTAGTATTTCTATCAAATAATTTGTGATTAATAATTTTCCCCTTCAAAGTTCCGTAACTTTCAAAGAATTATTGCTTAAACAAGAAATTGCAAAAAACATATTTCTCCTGCTCAAATCTGGTTAGTTCTTAAAACTCAAGACATCAATTATAGAAACTTCTGGAAAAAAAGATGAATGCCTTGTAAAATAACTGAGTGAAAATTAGATTAAAATTAGTCAATTTAACTGCAGGAATCACTGGGATTCTCATTGCAACATTTCTTTCATTAAACTTTTGATTTTACTGTATTAAATCAACAGCAATAGATTACAACATGATATCACTTTCTGTGCTGGGAAAACTACCTAAGAGGCATGCATTTGTCTTTCAGAGTAATTAGACAATTGCTATTTGATCAACTGTATCACAAGAACAAGGGTGGTCAACTCCCCCTTTATTTTGGAAGATTCATTCATATAGAGTGACTTGAAGGTTCTGTAAAACACTTTAAAAAAGAATTGATAGCTGAGAGTAATTCATCTAAGCTAAGAGCTACAAGAATTGATAGCTGAGAGTAATTCATCTAAGCTAAGAGCTACAAGTTCCAGCTGAATTGAAAGGAAAGGAACAAGTGCTTTTTTATTCATCTACCTTAAATATACCTCAGGATGAAAGTATGACGGCATCCTAAGTTTTGTTTACTATCCTGCTAAATCTCCACTGACTGCAAAGGAAGCCTTAGGCTGACAAACTGATAAAAGTCTAATTTTGTAGAAGCGTACACTTAGTCAGCCGAACACTCATATATGTCACACACAAGATAAGACATAAAGAAAACTAATGGCTGAATGACGAGTAGCAGACAAAAATCAGCAGCTGATGTGACGGAAAAACAGAAACCACATTTGAAGCCTTACAGAGACAGAAACATTTAAAGAGAAAAATGTTAGCTTTGTCAATACTGAATAAATGACATTACATATAAAATACTGAAAAAATAAGCATGTATAACTGCATTTTTCTGGTAACAACTATAAGTGTGCCTAACTTTCTCTCAGTGTTTGTGTATAAGTTTTATATAAACTTTAAACTACTTAGAAAATAAAACCATACAGGTTTATTCATGGCTTCCTTCAGCAGTTTTGCAGTTTCTTCCCATTCATTTTGTTTGTTTTCCTCACAGACATTCAGTGGAGATCTTCCTTGCTGATCAGTAATGTGCTACAAACAAACAGAAACACCAATAATCCATTGTTTTCAGTGGACATAAGTAAATGCTTTTTTCTTGAGATAATTAAAAATCATTAATTTTAGGGTTCAGTCATTTAATTGATAATGCAATGGGGAAAAAAAAATGAGTTACTGAAAAGCATTTAACCAGGTTTTTGACAACAGGATCACCATGTTTTCACATTGTGATCTGCAGACACAGCATTTGCCCTTCACCAACCAACACTGTTGCTAAAACTCTTATGTACTGATACAAACTGAACTTACTCTGTCAATTTCTGGGTGATTCAGTAGAATTTGCACTATTTCAGCATGGCCGCCTCCAGCAGCAAAATGAAGAGGAGAACTCAGCTGCCCATTCAGAAGGTTGGGATTGCACTTCCCCTTCTCCAGCAGCATTCGAGTGGCTTCCACTTTTCCATACCTGCAGACGGATGAAAAGTAGAGGAGATAACAAATGTAAAATGAACTGTTTTTCAGATACTCTCAAAGATTTCCAAATACGAAAACGTGTATTACTGTAATTGGAGTGTATCTTATGTTTCAATAGTTGACTTTTTTCTGCATTTGCATCTCAATTAAGATAATATTTGTAACCATCCCCAAAAAAAAAAAGATTCAAATCTTGTGTATGCCATTTATACACTTTCTGAAACACACACACAAAACAAGTTTCATCTTTTTATAATCACATTTGATTTTCACGTTCTTCATGTAATCAGTTATTATTACAAATATATGACTGCCTTACTTAAATGCAAAACAAAAGCATTTTTTTACGACAGCTGAGGAATGCTCTAGAGCATTCACAGAATTACAGAATCATAAATGTTGGGTGAAAAGAAATCTCTGGAGGTCAGTCAGTCAGTCTTCCTGCTCAAAATATGACGCTCACAAACACTTGCTCAACTCAGCTCAGTTACTGCCATGTTGGCATCAGGCTGCTTACAAACTTTAACCAACAAGCAAGAGTTAGCACCCTAGACTATACCCAAGAGTTCCAAAATAAGATGCTTCAGAGGGCAGAGAAGAGGCAGGAGGTAATTATTTAACAATCAGGTCACCACATTTGGTTTCCTCAGAAACCATTCAGGTAGATCTCAGTGATTTAAAATGACCTCAAAACGTAAAGCAATGCATCTCTTTGAACAGTTAACACTAACATATATTAGAATCACAGTGTAAAGTGCTCAATCTCTCATTTCTGAGTCTGTATGGTAACTTACATAGATGCTTAGTGCTAAAAACTCATGATAGCAGCAGCCATTTAGCAGAAATAGACTCAGGTGGCTCACCAGCATGCATAATGAATGGGCGCCCAATGGTCACTATCCAATTGATTTACAGAAAACTTTTTATCCAGAAGCTGGCTCAGTAAATCAGAATCGCCTTCACAAGCACTGCGATGAAGGGGGAAATCATCTACCCACTGGTGCTCCCTGAGATTGAAAACAGGAAACAAGAGGAAAACACAGTTCAGAAATATTTCAATAAGATCTATTTTTCAAGTGACAGAAGACTAGTCACAGAGCTACATAAAGAATAAAGATGAAGCTCAAGCCACTAAGATGCATCAATATTCATACAACTAGTATTTCAGTTGCACAGAAGGCACAGCTCTATTCATTATGCCAAGAAATGCTTCATTGATTTTATTTTGTAATTTAAATCTTGTACTTCAGTACTGAAGTACTAGGAATCTCATTCTAACCAAGTCTATCAAGTATTACTCTAATATAACAAAATTATTTGTTTACGAAAAAGAAATGTAACACAGTACTTGTCCTCGGTGACACTGCTCATGCTACGTTGCCACTTTTCTCTTTTTGGAATCTGAATCTTTGAATAGTCAGGGGCTCCAAGGCCGAAGTAGGGATTTATTACCACTTTGTCAACCTGCAAACACACAGTTTAAAACTGAAAGGAAAAATCTTAGTGATACTTGCCTAAACAATCCCCCATCCAAGCCACATATTCTCTTGGAACCAAAGTTATGATCATAGCTTTCTACAGCTAAAGTAACTGGTGCTCAAATGTGTGAATTTGAAAAACTAATTTGGCAATAAGCATACAATAAATACACTTGATTATATTAAACATAAAGCACACTCACATTAAATAGAGGAATAAAATGTAAAGTAAAAATATATACAAGTTTCACAAATATTAAAAGAAAATATAGTTCTTACCCTATTGGTATACTGAAGGTCAGAACCAAACAAAGGATTGTAGATACACACATCTGCCTTCTCCAATGCCAACATTTTACTCTTTATTTCTAGGGCAGTATAACCCATGTGTAACGAGCTCTCTGTCTGACCAGGTTCTATAGCATAGGCAGGGTTTATTACATTTGTTTTAATTCTCTCAAGAGGAGATGGTCTGAATAAAGCTGGGATGGAATGAGACTGGGTATGGCGTTCATCCAACCACCTGCAGAAGAGAATGGACAAGTAATTCATTTCCAAGCAAAAAAGGACTATTTTTGTCATGCCTGCCCACTATTTCATTTGATTAAGGGTTGTATGTATGACAAAAAAATAAGACCTCATGTCTGCAAAATTACAGGGCTCTGAAGTAACTCATCTTAAAAATTCTTAAGTTTTAATTATCATGAGGGCAGCTGTTGTTAGAGCACTAAATTAATCCCCAAACATGAAACTTCGCAAATAGAATACAGTTATGCAAATGGCATTTTATACCATTTATGCATATATCATCTGCTCAGATACATTTCCTTCAGATGCAAATTCTAAAAGAAAAGGAAATAATACGTTGAGTAAAAGCCACATTGGTTAATGCCAAAACACTTACACCAACAATTTACATTCATACATTCTTTTTCAGTTTATGGTAGTACTACTCTCAAGGTACAAACTTAAAAACTTAAAGGAGGCTATAGCAGTGCAGACTTAAATCTTTCAGTTCATCTGTTTTGTTACTTAGGGAGAAGTTAGGAAAGAGAAAAAGGGAGGCTCTTTGATAGTTTCCCAGCTGCCAAATCTCTTTCAGGTAGGTAATCACATGCAAGCTGGAGGTAGAAGTCATCATCATTGTCTACTTGCTGTGTTTTTCTCCTGCCACATATAAAACAGGGCTCAAGGAAAAAATATTCATGTTTATTTTCGGGTAACTACGCTTTTATTTAACAGCAGAATAAATTTAGCAATTACACTGAACAGGACACACGTTAACTAAGAGCTTAAAGCTCTGTCTATATTTAGGTTTCTGTAAATACCTTCTCATAAAGACGTACTTTGGAATATCAAAAAAATATATAAATATATCCACTTACCAATTTAGCATGGAAAGGAAAAGAAAGAAAAAGTATGTGGTTTCAAATTTGAGACAACGAAAAGTTCTGCCTAACTTCAACACTGTGTGGCAGAATAAGACACAGATAAATACAGAACTTCTCTGTTCCTGGAGAACAGGGCTGCTTAAAACACAGTTCAACAGCCTTACTCCTGCAAATAAGGTAATAACAACATTTTACTATGATTGCCTTCTTAATCAGAAGGCTGCTGTAAAACTACTTGCTACATTGACATATGTCCTTGTTTATCTTCTATATTAACATGAGTATTTTTACTAATGACTGTTCTTACTTATCCAAGGCAATTAGCATCCTTGCAGTAAGCGTAGCAAAATGGGTGCTGGATTCACTGCAGACCCTCATGATGTCTTGTAAGCAGTGGAACACAGGGCATCCAGGGCTGTATGTGTATTTTGTATTATCTAAAAAGGAAAGAGACTCTGAAGACACACTGACAGAAGGAAGCTTACTTTCCCTTCTGGATTTTCTAGGTTAAATGAGTTTTGTTTTTTTTTTTTAATGCCACAGAAGTTCTCTTTTTTTTTTCCAAATTACATAAAATCCTGATGTAAAAAACTCACTATAACTTAACAGAGTACTTTTACAAACCCTGAAATGTTCAGTTATTATTCCACAAGTGTGATCAGATTTATATAAGACATAGTTATAAGTGCATACTGGTAAAAAACAAAACCAAAATAAAACAGAGAAAGCCTTTCTTTTTTTTTGAATAGACTTTATACACAGGAGTAGTATTTACTGCTGTTGCTAACTCCAGAGTCACGTTTGTTCATTTGACAGTTTCTATCCCTAAGCCTTATCCAAAAGAACAAATGAAGAATTTTCCCAAAAGCACAGACGTTTGCTTCAAAATTTTTGTAATACTCTACTGACAAGCAAGTTACTTTGCCTTTTAAAGACTTTATTCACCCTTCCTTACACAAAAACATTCATTGACCCAACAAAGCATTCTTCCCTGAATAAACAACACAGAACCGAATTGATTGGATGCCTTATTTACACTGACATTTAGTATTTTTTTAAAAAAATAATGCATGTATTTTGGAATATAATCATCCAATGAACAAATGAGGCTCAAAACAAAAGTGTGTTCTAGCTATAGAAACACTTGCAATACATTGGATAAGTTTTTTCACAATTTAAATAATTTTTAGAGGTTTTAAGGTAGTGAGAGAAGAATTTCCACCCAAATCTTTTAAATGGTTAGATACAGAAAAAGCCATATCATATATTCATAAAAAATTGTAAGAAATCATTGACTGAACTTCTGCTAAAGCCCATACTATTTAAAAACTATGTTTGGTGTTACCTTTGACAACAGTTGGAACAATGTAGAGAGATGCTTCCTGGCCTGCCTTCTCTCCATCAAGAGGAAACTTCTTCATCAACACTACTCGCTTCCCTAGCAAAATATTAAAAAGCATTAAATAAATGAATAAACCTTGGACAACTTAAAAATTAGCAGGCTTATCCCTCCATATTTCTAGGAAACAAATTATGTATTACCGGAAATCTAAGCAAGCTAAAAAAATCTAAATGACCGTGAATTATGAAAGAACATAAACATATGCACTCCCTAACCTGAAAAATAACAGGACTGTATACCTTTCTTCATAGTACTTTTCTATGGCCTTTATTATTTGTCATTACAAATGATTCCTCTCCAAAACCACCTGTGTTTAAGCAAGATTCTTTCTGAACTGGTAGGTCACAAGTACATGCTATATGCCATGGTAGGGCAAATTTTTTATTCAAACAGGGGTATATGATCATGCATTCCATGATATCCTCCCTTTCACATTTACAAAATTTAGCATTCTGCTTGCTTTTCTGACCTCAACTGCATTTTTTTAGCACAGACCACACTGAACTGTGCATAGCAATGAGTCAATTTTAAACTCTCACACTCGGTGAGCCAGACTGTTTTTATTTCTGCTATGCAGTATTTAATATGTATTAATGCTATTATGTTATTTCACATTTCCTGCTCAATTAGCTTTGGGAAGTTCATCCAGCACCAGTTATCACTGCCTGCAAAATTTTACCTTTAGTGCTTTAATCAGTCTAGGTTATACCAAGCTGGAAGTGAAATAAGCAGGCTAAAAAAAATTTACGCACCAGCATGAGGCTGTTTGCAAGATCAGCTATGTCACAGTAATATCAAGAGCATGTACAAATCAAATTACACCTATACCTGATACAGTTAGGGCAAGAGTAGTGTCGATACTGTCTACTAAGCAATGCAAAAGTAATCTATTGGCTAGTCAGGGTTTGGCTAAAATTCAGGTTAAAAAAAGCCACTTTCACTTGATTTATTGAAAGTCTAGTTATAAATCTCAATATGACGTGACAAAGTACTACAGACCAAGAAAGTTTAACTTAGCAAAAATCTTTTAGTAAACATTTTACAGAGTTGAAGTTAAAGAGAAACAAAGGTAGATCAAAGGTATTAGCTATATTATTGTGTTAGACCTTTTTGATTAAATCCCCAAAACTAAACACTTTGCTAACTAAATACTTAAAAAAAAAAAAAAAAAAACCTAAATATTTTGCTTTTGAACAACTTCTCTATGCCCACTTCAATTTTAAAATATCTTACAGCAATATCAACAATAGGTTGGATTAAAATTTTTACCTTTGATACCCTGATTGGCTGGTGAAATTGGTTTGGTGGCTTCTAAAACATAATCCAGGATGCTCTGGGCTATCTCAGTACCTCCCTGCAATTTAGTTTCCAACAAAACTTTCTTTCTTTTTTTCTTTTGGCCTTCAATGGGAACTTCAAGCAACAATATCTTTCAAACAATAAAGAAAGCAAAGCAGTGTTTAAGCGCAACTGAAACAAATACAGAACACTTTGTGTTGTTTTTTTTTATTGTACCACTGGAAAATGCAAGGCTACATCCTTGTACTGACCCCTACACACAGGGCAAAAGGCCCTGGAAAGGCCCAACTTGCAAGATATGTCCGTGAAGCACATGCAGAGTCACTTCAATTAAAAAAAAAAAAAAAAAAAAAGTGTTGCATATTCCTTGCATACTGAAGTGTTTAAGCTTGTGAACTTCAGAGAACTAAGGAATGTAATTAAAAATAATTCCTTCAAGATCATGTAGCATAACAAAATAGTAAAGTATTCTGAAGACCTGGTATTTGCTTGAACACTTCCTGATGTTTAATATTTTTCATTTGTTTCACGACCATATTCAGTCCCTTCTCTATTTAACATGTCTTATGATCTTACTAAGAAAGTCTAGAGCCTAAACAAACAAACAAACAAATTCTTATGGAAATAAATGGTAGCTGGTCATATAAATACTTTTGAAGTCTGGGCTTTAGTATGTTTCTTAAGAATGATTAAGTGTCTGGTTTCCTACTAACATAGACATTATTGTTTCTCTAACACGGGTGCAAAGAACAACAACAAAGAATTACAAAACTGTAAAGTCTTCCAGTACTGTAACAATGGGGCAATATATAGGAAGTATAAATGTATGATGCACATACATTGCTTCAACTATATACTATATTACTATATATATTGTTTTTAATATTATAGATATTATTTTAAAAAATTTAATAGAGAAAAATGTTTTACTTCATAGGATTTAGCTCGATATTCCCGGGAATTCAGGCTAGCAGTATTTTTTGGACGAATGACAGCAACATATGCATCTCCAATGTTTTCTGGGTTTCCCATCTTGCCTTCTTTTTAATTCTATCCCTAGAAGAAACGAACAGGAAAGAAAAGTTCATTAAAAAAAAAAGTATGCAAACACACAAAAAAAGACAAGAGCACCCTAAACTCCAGGATACAGCAATTATATCCATTGACGCTTTACTTTATTCGTTTATATGTCTTCAACTGGAAAAATATCAATGATTGTATAATTCTACTTCATTTTCAAAAGAAACCCAAACAAAAAAAAATGTAGACAAAAGCACGGGGAAATCCTTCACTGGAGAGATTTAACATGAATGATCTTGTTGTCTAAATTACTTTTAGGAAAAAAAAAAAAAAAGCTTTTTTTTCAATTTTCAAATCTCTATTTTGTAAGCCAGCCAAAAGACCCCTGTCAAAAAAGACTCAAAAGACTATGAAACTGAAAAAAAGAAAGAACTTGAAAGAGTCAAGCTGCATAACTTATAAAACATACTATAAAGTACTACATTTCCATCAATTCCACTGGAATTTTAAAAAGCTGATTTACCTTTTTTTTTTTTTCTTTTTTACCCCAATGGGAAGCAGAACACAAACTTGCCTAAGGCTCAGCTAGCAGAACTGAAGAAAATAATCCAGAATATAGATTTTTGTCTTAATTCTTTTTTATTGGGGCTGTAAAACGGGGCCCATTACTTCTCCCCACAACTAGCGTCCACAAGGAACATGTCCTCAGTTCTGCCCCAAAACGGTCAGAGGAGTATTGAGATTTAAGGCTACATTTTGCCTTAGCCAAAAGTGGCGATTCCTGCGGCCCAAACGCCCCACCAAGGGGGAGAGGGAGGGCAGGCCCCGTGGCGGTAACTAAAGCGCTTCGGGCTCTGGGCCTGAGGGAGAAGACGGTGCCAGGCACTTCCAGCCTGTGGTTTTCCCAACCCGCAGGAAAGCTCCTTCCCCGCGCGCGAGGCCGCGTTAGCCACACACCAACCTCTCCAGCGAAGTCCCCCTCCTTGGGGGAAACGGAGTCTCCGGGCCGGCGTATCCCGCAGCCGGCGCTCCCGGCATTAAAAAAAAAGCTGGAGGCAGCAGCCGGTGAAGGGCAGCGGGCGCCGTCACCTCGGCGCGCTCCGGCAGCGGCGGCCGCGCTCACGGCTCGCGCGGCAGCGGGGCTGCAAGGGAAACACGCGGAGAGCGGCTCCCACCGCAGCGCCCGGCCCTGCACGGGTATTTCACAGCGCTCGCGAAGGGCCCCGGCGCGGGCAGCACGACCGGAGGGGAAGGCACGCGCAGCTCCGTCCCGCGCGGGTGAGGGGGTGCGGGCCCGAGACCACGGCGAGGGGCTGGGCTCGCAGGACCAGAGGGGGTGTCCGAGGGCAGCGCCGGCAGCGGCCCCCGCCGCGGCCCCGGCCCCGCTCGCGCCGCTCCCTCCG
>VWPW01004536.1:544087-630487 GCA_013389825.1 Crypturellus undulatus | reverse complement strand
CGGCGGCGGCTCCGGGAGCCGCGTGGCAGCTCGGTGCTCCCGCCGCCCCGCGGACCGGGGCGCGGGCGGGGACGCGGGCGGCAGCGGGGGAGCGCAGAGGGGTCCCCGCGAAGGCGTCTCCGGGGCCCTCGGTCCGTGCAGCGCCGGCTGCGGGTTATTTATTCATTTATTTGCCTGCGAGTGCGTTTCTGGTCTGGAACCACGCTGTAAACGCGTTTGGTAAGGAGGAAAACCGGTTTTCAGAAAATCGCTAATTTTGCAGCCGGTGAGGTGAAAGCAAGGAGAGCATCCCCGCGCCTTGCTGGCGCGCGTGGTGCTCCTGCCTGGCTGCGGTGCCCCCTGCTCCGCGATGGGTGCCAGCCCGCCCGCTCTGGGGCACACGCTGCCCTTCCCGCACGCGGAACGCCCAGAGAGCAACAGGCTCTGGTGGCTTCCGACGTGTGGCGGCCGTAGGTCGGGTGTCTGCGTGAGGTGGGTGATAACATGTACTGTGGGGTCCCCGAGGGGCTGCGGAGAGAGTAAATACCTGTCCTTGTGCAGGAAGGACCACATTGCAGAGGAGGCTTCCAGAAAACTTTTACTCCAAGACAGTCTATGATCCTAAAGCGATTTCCTCTTTAATAATGTTTAGTTTATTCCTTACTTCTGAATTATTTTTTAAATAAGTTAGATAATGGTGATGTTGCCTTGTTTATATGTGTCGGCAGACTGTTACAGATGAAGATAAATCAAAGAAAACCTACCGCGACTATAAATAATAGTAATGTCAGTACCTGAAAAACAAAGATTGAGCAAGATTTAAGTACAACTACACAGTCCTGCTAATTTATAGCTGTGAGTGCCTAACCTATCTGGCTAGGAGTCAGTACCTGCGTATGTGATTAGGCTGCTTGAAGGAACGCTCAGGTGCTCTAGACATATACATTTATTGTGTGTAAGTGTACATACATTTGCATTGTATTTATGTCAGGAGCACCTGCTCTGGGACTTTAGAGGAAATCAACCACTTACATCTATCTAAAAAGAATGCCCACTGCAGACATGGACTTCCCTCCAGTGGAACAACTTTCAGAAGTGTGTTTAGAAAATGTCTTGATGTCTTTGTTCAGTGTAAGGACTTGCTAACACCCTGCCTGATTTGATCTGCCCTGAGCAGTTTCTCACTCCGCAGTCCATGACACCTCTCTTGTGATTGATTAGCATTAAATTGCTTTCTGTTTCTCTCAGTAATGGAGCATTGTGCATTAATTTTTTTGACTGGCTATGCCAGCAGATTTTTTTTTCTTGAGTTTTGATGTTTAAGTTTCTCATAGTTACCTTTAACCTGTCTGTTTAATTAACTTTGAGGTCTTAGAGATGCTCTTTGCAGTTGCCGCTGCCGAAATTTTGTCACCTTTGCTAAGGTGACTCATGTAGCCAGTAAAGCAGAGTGTTGGAAAACAGGAGGTTACAAAGGTGTGTGCCGAAGCAGTTGTGTTTCCTAATCACAGCACCGTTTTTGCACAGCTGATAACGAAGCTGAGAGATTGATTTTGCTCGAAGAGCATCCCTGTGGAAACCCGGCAGTGTTGCAAAGTGCAAGAGAGAGGTGCTGTGCATGAAGCACCAACATCATCACACAGGATTCTTAACTCTTTCTCTCCCCTCGCCCTAACATATGGGGTCTTTTCGAAATCACAGAAACCTGCACATTTCAAAAATGAGTAATCTTTTATGCAAGATGACAGCATGTAAAAAGTTTAAGCCCCAAAAGTCTACAAGATGGTAAAAACTGCTAATTTCTTTCAGTACTGCTGAATGCCTTCAAGACACAAAGTGGAGCTAGCAGAAATAATCTTTGTTTTCCATTTTTTCAGAGGAATAAGAGTATGTTTTCCCTAGTATCACTAACGTGTGCGTACTGCATGCCAGCCTGCTTTAATCAATCTGTTTTTGTATGTATGTACACATATATCTGAGCATGCACTCAAAGTGCTTTAGACAAATGAGACTTCCTTTTATTTTCTCTTATTTCTGAGCTTTTGCAAAGTATTTTGATTTTCTTCACCTTCTGTGCTCTGTTAACAGTGCAATTGTCTTCTCTTTTTTTTTTTTAATTATTTTTTTCCCTTATATTTTGGCTCACATACATGAAACTACACCATAAAAAGTGTTTGCGTGTGGGTGAGAAGCAACCTGAGTTTCCTACTGTTGGTGTCCAGAGGTGGCCTGAGGGAACACTTGTAATCTCTGTGACCCTCTTCCAGCATCGCTGGTTTTATTTATCAAAAACAGTATTCCAAGCTCGCACACATGTCATAAACAGAAAAAAAAAATCAAATATCCATTTAACTCTATCATAAACTCTCCTGTTTTCTAGACAGGAGCATCACTATATATTTTTTTTCTTGAGGAAGACTAGCACTTGTTGGGACCTAAACTTAATTGGTAACACTGCTATTCCCCCTGAAATTTCTGTGTTTACATGGTTTTGCTTAACGCTTTTGCCTCAATTTACATTTCAAAGTTTGCAGGCCGTTTTCTTTGGCTGTTGTGGGACACCTGCAGTAAGGCCACGGCTCCCGACTGCACGTGGACGGCTGCGGCAGAGCAGCAGGAGCTCCGTGCCCAGTGCCTGGGATCCGTCCCGGCTGGAGCAGCCTTGGGGAGCAGCTGTGTGACAGCAGCGTAGGCGCCGCTGTCGGCTTTTCTTGTCCCATCCCATACTGACAAGGAAGACAGGCTTTAGTTACGGCTAGTATTATGTTACACTTTAGGTGGTGAGTGCTCTGGGGAATAACATTTGGCATTGAAGGTGCCCAGGCACTTTGAAACAAAGAAAAATGCCTTCCCTGAGTCATTTTTCTGTAGGTGTGTGACCTGCACCTAGGATTCAATGTTTGCACTCAGCCTGCATGGTCAAGATACTGATCAAATAGCAATTACTGTAGTTTAAATACTACATCATGACAAATGAGGCCGTATATTGTCAGTTAGGTATGAAATGCCTCTTATGTGTAGGCTCTTGTAATGGAGGAAACTTTGAAATCTCTTGGGGATTTTTCCTTCTTAGAAGTTTTGCAGTGGCTTGCTGTCCTTGAAGAATTTCTGTGATGGAGTCCACCCCACTAGCGTTTGTTCTGGAAGCAGAAACTTTGTTATTGGCTACTCTGCTGCTTTTGGGTTTTGCATTTCTCTCCACACATGTGCGCACACAAACACAGAGAAGTATTCAGTTTTGGCCTACACCTTCACTGTAAAAAGAGCACTCCAGAAACATGCAAATAAATAAACCTAAAAGATCTTTGGAATTACTGAATTTACCAGATTCCATTGAATAAGAACTGTCATGTGGTAGCCATATGGTATGTATTCATTTTGAAGGAGTATTTTTAAACTGCTGTGAACCCCTTGGTCCTTGCCTTGTAATAAAGGATGCAGGCAAAAATATCACGTAGACATTTCCAAGGCTCTGTGGTGTTTTGAGGAGCTCCTTAAATTTCCTGGAATGCTCCGAACTATTCTGCGTACAGTCGCAGCTGACGGTTAAAGTACAGAGGCGTGACAGGATCTCATTTTAGCCCTCTGAAAGAGCGCGTGGCTTTCGTTATAGGAAAAGATAACGAACAATTGGTTCAATGGCCATCACTAAGACTGCACACAGTACGATTTGTGTTAGAAATCTTGGCTCTTAGTCACTAGACAAAAGGCTTTGCGAACCGAAAGTGGCTGAAGTGAGGTGTTTCTGTGTCAGTGAGAGGAGAGAGCCCTTGGTTGCCACTTGCTCTTTCTGGAAAGCAGAGGAGTTGATCGCCTCTTGAGCCTCCCACATATGACTTTAAGAAATGTCGGTGATCATGGTCCGTCTTTCTGAAGTTCTTAAGTATAAGTGTCTTATCAGGAGCCTGTTTCAGAGGCAGGAAGATAGTAAGTACCTCTTGCAGAATATATTCCTTACTTGTTTTCAAAGTCGGGATTAACTAAAATTGCTAAAACATCTTTCACGGAGGCAGCTATTTTCTTCTTGATGTTGTATCCTTGAAAATCATACTTCTAAGCCTGCCTTTGTTTATGGTGAGTTACAAAAACACAGCTTATATAAGCAAACCTTGCATCTATCCTTGAGCCAGGATGACAGCTACTAATAATGAAGTTCACATTGCTTTTCTTCTACATGGTGACACTGCCATATCTTGGAGCAGCTGCTCTACACTCACCTCATGTTGGCATTCCTCTCTGCGCTTGTTTAGTGATTTGTCTTCAAGTCTTTGTTTTTGTATTTTCTTGCTATTTTCCTTCCTCCCATCATTTCCCTCTTATTTTTCTTGTTGTATTGTGCTTTAATGTTGTCTTCTCTTTTTGAAGCAGAGTTTGTTTCTTTTGGGGATGATACGAGTGGTTTGTGATATAGATAGTTGTTTTGGTTTACTCTTGTAAAAGTTTGTTTTTTTTGTACAGTCCTGGTTATCGTTAGCATCATCTGCTGGTGAGAATGCAGTGATGATATGTGAAAATTTTTACACTTTAATTTTTAGTTATTGAAAGCAGTTAAAATACTGACTTTTCAAAAGTGCACTATAGCAGCAAGTTTTTGGTTTTTTGTGTATATGAACAATGCTTTGAAAAAATATGGCTTTGAAGCCTCCAAAGCTGTTTCTGGGAAAAATAAACTTAATGTTAAATATAAAATATTAACTATTCGTATACTAATGGCAGATGTTGAAGTGATTTTTACATATGATGTATTAAATTGCAAATGTAAATGTAAGTTCAAAACCGAGTCTCTCTCCCAAGTAATCACAAGACATGGTTGTTCCTCTAGAATTTAGCTTATCTGGAATTTGATTTTTCTAGCTTATAAATATACTTCTGCTTTAAAAACAGACTCTGCTCATCCTTACAGCAGATACATGAAATGAGTGTGGGGACATCATGTCCTGTTTGCATACAGCTGTTTTTGGTTCTGATTTTAAATTACTGCAAATGAAATAACTTACTGGATAAAATTATCTTTACTGTATTTATTAATGTGTGAGCTGTGTATACTATCTTACAATCCTCTTAAGGATGCCTCTCAAGAATCTTTATCAAGTCCTTATTGGGGTAGCAACCCCGAGAAATTTTTTTAGTGGACTTTTAATAGGAAGACAGAGTTTAAAATGGTACGTAAAAAAAGATAGCGTATACGCATGATTTTTGTGTGTGTGTGAGTGTGTGTGTGTGTGTGTGTATATATATATATATCATGTCTGTTGCATAGTAATTTGAAATCTTACATGTGTGAAAAAGGGGTTGTATATTTATAGAAAGTGCAGATGAAAACATCAATAATAGTAAATACTGAGGCGTGTCCTGTTATGAATCAACCTTTGGAGAAATTGCTGAAAAAAGATCATTTTATACATATGCTTCTCTGTATCTTTGCACTACCATTACATTAAATACAGGTTCTGGTTTGTATGTGATTTTTCAAAAGAATTATCATAAACTAAGAATGGGAATCTTTAAGACTGTTGTAATTTATTAGTGAACTCTTCTCCATACTGATGATTTTATTGTTACTGTATTGTACTGCTGTGATATGCTGTTTCCTTTTCTTTGTGTTTTTATTAGCTAGTTATATGTAAAATATTCATAATAAAGATGATAGATGTAAGGCTGTATGCACAGCAGGACTAATTTTATGCAGTAACAACCTGTAAATGCTGTTGCATTAGAATTTCCCTTTGGAATGCTCTTTTTCTTATACTTCCTTGTCTGTGTAGGTTATTTATAGAGTTGTTACTTTGGGGAGATTTTTTTTTAATCTAAGTGGCTCTGTAGTTTGTCTCTAAGGGGCTGGAGGGCAAGGACCCATATTAATCTCCAGTTAACTTTCTGTTAGGTAGTGAATAGACTGCTGGAGAAATGTCCTGACGGAGCAGAGCCTAGCAAATTCGTTGTTAGTCTGTCAAAATGGGGCGTTTCATGAGTGTTCTGGAGAAACTGCAAAATTGTCTGGCTGCTAAATGGGGGAGACCAGGGTTGCAGCTGAGCTATGAGTGTGGTTTGTGTTTCAGCACCTTCCAGAACTTATGGACTGATGCTCCTGCTCAGTATATGCAGAGGACACTGCAAGTTATGCCTGTATCCATAAGGCAAGAACTTTGATATTTGAAACGCTCAGGTTTTGGGATAACTATCTAGCAGTCTTCATGATAAAATTTGTGGTTCTTCAGAAATGATCTGATGCATTTACTTTTTAGAATTAGTTGTTCGAATAAACTAATTCCGATAAACTAGGCTTTTACAGCATTGTAAACTGTATATTACTCTCTATTTTTTATTACTCTTTATTTTTTACTCCTTTATGAAATAAGCCCAGTTAGCTACATACCCTAGCAGTGTGTATATAGAGGTACACAGACTGCAGTGCTAAGACGCTGCTAAGATCTTCATAGCTTATCGTGGTCCAAATATGTATGGTTCTTAATTTATGCCCTCTTTGCTGACTTCTGAAGTTGCTGACACAGATACTTTATGTATTTAATTCTCCGTATTTAGAATGATGCATTGGAGCAGTAATCTTTGGTTGGAGCTATTTCAGTGAGTCACCAAGTTCAAACTGCTCATTTAAAGAAAAATCTGCGTACTGAAGAGGCTTTTTTTGGTGGCTTGTGTACTGAAATAAGCTCTTTGTAGTGTCGCGTTTACCAACCTGTTAATTAGCTAAAATTAAACCTCTTGGAAGGCGTCCATCCCTTTCAGGACATAGCAATTATTATTCTGCAGGATCAAATAGTGCAGGTCCGCGCACCGTGACCGCATTTGTGGCAGGGCCAGGTTGCGGAGCCGGAGGGCAGGGCGGCCCCGCAGAGGGGACACGCAGCCTCGCAGACACCTCGCGAAGCAGCGTCCGCAGTGAGGGCAGAACTGCCCCAGCGTGGGCTGGGAAATGATGGTTATAAAGCAGCTTTGCAGGAATGGACGTGGATGAACATCAGTCACAGGATGAGCTGCCCACAGAGCCTGCGGAATCTCCATCCTTGGAGATACTTGGAGCTCAACTGGCCAAGGCTTTGGGCAACCTGATCTAGCTTTGAAGTTGGCTGTGCAGTGGGTGAGGGGCTGAAGCAGCCAATCTCCCGAGCTTCTTCCCAACCTGAGTTATTTCGTGCCTTAGTCTCACCAGGATCATCTTGCTGAAGGAGTTCCTCTCGGTTACGAGACATCTGCTGTAAACAGCATGTGCATAAATACACATTGTTAAGACACGATTCTTTAAGAGTTTATTGTTTTTCTATAGAAATGCACTGGTTATTGCCACATGCTGTTGTGCTGCAAGGATTTATCAGTTTAGCCGTTCCTGCCAGCCTGCTGGCACTGATTAATATGAAATATAGCAAATGATGCCATAGCAAATGATATGGTTGTACGGCCCTTTCCTCCGTCGTCCACAGTGCAAACAGTCCTAGCCCTGTTGAAATGTGTGGCCCTAAGCATGGTGGGGCTTTGAAGAACAGAAAAATAATCTCCAGTAAAGTCTGCTCTACAGTTCAACATCCTTTTTTCAAGGAGAACCTAAATGCTGCATTTTTTTGAAGCCTTGGAGTGGTTAGTCCAGTGCAGTGAAGTACTTTAAACATTGTATACATCTGCAGCAAAATAAGTGAATTCTGAATGAGGTACTTTTTGCCAGAGTTGTGTATTTTGTAATTATATTTTTTCTACAATAAAAGTTAAAAAAAAAATCCTATGCAGAAGTCACCTGATTTCTTGTGCAGCCTTTGAGGCTATGAAATAAATCTGTATCTGTAACTGGAATATGAGTTTATGCAAGTCTGGACTTTTTCTCATAAGCAAACTGCCTGAGGTTTATACTTAATTACTTAATAACTGAATAAAAGTTAAATTCACTTTGCTGGGATAGCAGTTAGACTGGCAGCATGTTTGGGTATAAATTGTTGTATTGTCTAACTAAAAGAGATAATAGGGAGTTGTTTTTTTTTTTTTAACAATACAATGTAAAATAAACTTGAATAAAAATGTCACAGTTTTTTTTTTTTAAAGGCAATGTAAAGGGCATATTGATTTGGTGTTTATTTCAAGGAAGTACTTTTTAAACTCATTATCACTGAGCTCAATTCAGATTTATTTTTTAAACCACCCCCTCCCCCCCAGGTATTTCTGTTACACATGTAACCCATGAGGAACATGAGTTTTAAAATTAACCTTTAAGGAGCTGCCTGGTTAACCTTCTTCCTCCTCCCCCATCCTGTTCTGGTTTGCCTCTCCTTTTTCTAAGAAGAGAAACGAATAAGCGTTCTCCTAGGCAAGCCGCAAGCCTTAAGAGTGTATCAAGTTTACTTCAGGTTTGTAGGTTGCGGTATTAGGGGAGCCTTAAGAAGCTGCTACTGTATCTCTCATCATTTTGCAAAGATGTAAAGGATCTGAATTTTAGCGGTTTCTTATGCATTTCTAGGAAAAATATGTATTTTTCAGATATCTTCAATACTTGTTAGCTCCTTCAAAATAATAATGACATGCACACAAAAGCAGACTGGGTCAGTGCTACATGGAGTTCTTTAGGAAGCTTTTCTGGAGATTTCATACTGATGTTTGAACTTTGAAAATAAATCCTTGCACATCCCCAAAGCATGCTCCCTATCAGTCCTTGCTTTGGCTATCATATATCATAATACTGTCTGTGTTTTACTTACTCTGGTTACTCCTTTCCAAACTGCATCCAACTTCTATGTCCAAACATCGGTAACTGGGGCACATAGGAATTGTTCACAGCCCGTATTTGTGTGTTAAAGTCCTAAAGCCCTACAGTTCTGGGTGCTTCTACTAAAGAATCATTTCTCTTTAAATATGTTGCATTCTTAAAAACTGAAGTGACTATTAAAATTTATCCATAAATAACTGAAGGCATATTGGAACAGAATTCTATTTTCTAAATGGTTTTAATGGAACATGAAGCTGTAAAATCTGAGGGAGCTTATTTTTGAATACTTTTTTGATACAATTGAGATACTCAAACTGGTTAAGGAAATAACATTTCCATGTAATGCAGACACCTGATTACATCCTGAAAATGAGCAAGCTCTTGCACATGTGAATTATAGACCTTTTAGGGCAGAAGGTTCCAGTAGCCAAAACCCTGCAATGCTCTGGCCTCGCTCAGTTCTGCTGCAAACTTCTCCAACAGGCCACAGAGTGCATAATACTAATTAAAGCAGTTTTCATTCAAAGCAACATGTGAAAGGGAGTCTGGTATACTTATTTCACCTCTTTGTAGAGTGCTTTTTGTGTGTGTGTGTGTGTGTGTGTGTGTGTGTGTATCATTTTGATAGACAAACATTTTGATAACATTTTGAGCTGTTGTTAGGTGCTTAGAGATCTTGCTTGTTTTTACTACAATATGAATTCTTGCTTCTTATCTATTGCACTTTCCCCCTTATGGAACTTCTACGTAGCAGTTTAATGCAATTAGAACATACTTGCCTGGGACCAGGCGCTGGAATAACCATGAGCTGCTGCCGTGAGCTGTCATCTGCTTTTTGGGGGGTTTGTTTTTGCTTTTTGTTTTGTTTTCGCACATTGTGATTCGAACTGGCTCAGCTGCAAAGGGCAGAGCAGCCCCCTCTGTAGCTGCCACCTCCTGCTCTGCCTGCCGTGCTCCAGCCCGGGCTCCCAAATGCTGGAGCCATCCCCATCCCTGCCTGAAGGTACCATTGCTGCAGGAGGGCCGTGTCCCACCAGGAAGTGCCGGCTTCTGGGAGACGATTCCTGAACCCCGCTTGGCTTTACCGATCTCAGTGTTGCTGCTTTACTTCCATCTTGCCTCCACCACCCAAATAATTGTCGCCTGTGTGCCTTGTTGGTTCTTCTGCTTTTGTCTGCAGCTCAGCTTGGTTAAATGCTCTTTTGAAATTATTTTCCTTCTTTGTGCATGCATTGGTACACGTAATTCTGTGTCACTCTAACTGCTCCTGCAGTCTGGTCCTTCGGACTATCAGTGTCCATCAAGAAAACCCCAAACAGTGACCTGATGTGAGTTACCGCTTTTCTGATTCCCTGTGCAGTCACACAGGCCCATGCCGGTGCAAAGCAGAGGAACGTGTTGGAATATGGATGGGTAGAAAGAGTGGATCAGACACAGAAAGGGCAGAATTAGCTTTGGTGTCAATTAAACCTGGAATTACAGCTGAAATTTCTCAAGTGACATTAGCATTATAAAAAGATAATGGAGGCAGATTTCCAGCTTGCTAAGTGCACACTTCATAAGAACTATAAAAATGACATTATAATTTCTGGAGCTGGCAGACTATTTCAGAGAGGTCATACATTGATCTGGGCAGCAATAGCAGGGAAATTGGGCCTTAGGGAGAAGAAAATACATGCAAAGAACAAAAAGTACAGGGGAAAATGCTTTTTTTTTTTTCTCTCTCGTGTTTTTTTGTCTGCTCCTGCTTGCCTTTGCACCCACAGATGTGCAGAATAAGGCTGGCAGGGGGTTCCTTTTAACAGGCTGTTTCTGAATCTTACCCAACAGGCTGGTTTCCGTCTCCCTTTCCCCCAGCCAAATGCAGAGGCCGGGCTGGTAGCTGAACTTTTCCTCGTGACTGGTCGGGTAGCTGCGGTGGGTAGGCCCGTCCAGCTCCTCGTGCCAGCAGACCACGTACACGGGCTCAGCCAGCCCAAAGCCACGCGCATTTTTTGGCTGGGCGTCTACATAAGTGTTCAGGGCTGCGTTTGGCATACAGCAAAGTAGAAATCTTCCTCTGGCGAGGAGGCGTGGGTACCGCAGGCAGAGAACGTGTTTTAGTCAGAGCGCCAGCGCGGTGGGGAAGCCCGTGTGCCGCTGTCCTCTGTGACTTTCTCTTTGGCCCTCACTCAGAAAGAGCAGTGGCCAGGAGCCCTCTGTGCCCTCAGTGGCACCTCCCAAATCAGGAAGATGACCTAATTCTTTCCGTCTATGTCTCCTGTAGTGCCAGAGAAGAGATAGAGATGTCCTAAACGTGGCCTTCCCTAACCACAGTCCCCAGGTAGGCTCGCGCTGTCTGTGCCGTGGTCAGTCCTTGCTCTTCCTCGGCCTCCAGGAACCGCATGGAGCGGAGGTGCAGAATGTCCAGAGTTTCTTTCAGACAGTTCTTCCGAGAGAATGTGGTTTTGCTCAGAATGCTTTTAAACACGTAAGGATTAAAAATACGCTGTATTGTGTTCAACTTTTCTCCTAAATACTGCCTTGTTGCCAGATTACTGTAGAGCAGTTAACATGGCGGTGATTTTTAAAAGGCGCCGGGGTGGGCTTGGGGTCCTGCAGATGGGTGAGCTGGACATTTGTGTGCCAAATATTAGCCAGAAGTGAGGTGATAACTGAAACAGAATTAATGGAGACACGGATAAACGTGGCATGCTGAGGAAGGACCCGCATGGCACTGTAAGGGAAAGACAGGCCTTGCAAGCTGACTGAAATCCTTTGAAGATTTTAGCAAGGGAAAAGCAGTTGATCTGGTCTGAGGCATTTGATGAGGCATTTGATGTGGCCCCTTGTTTAAAAGTCTTAAAGGATCCAAAAAGCTGTCCCAACAGCTCTTGGTATGGGTAAGTAGCTGATGAAAAGGTCAGAAATGAGTAGGAATAAATGGGCAGCTTCCGTAGTGCTCAGAGGCGACAGATGGAGTCCCAGATAGATCAATGTTAGCACCTATTCTGTTCAATGTATGGACGAATGGTCTGGAAAGGACGGTATGTTGTGAGATGGGAGAGTTTCTAGAAAATACTAGGGACAATATGTCAGATGTACTAAACTGCAGAATAATTTTTTTGAGACTGAATTAGTGTATGAAATGAATAAACTTGAAAGATGCACATACTTATTAGGAAAAATGCAGTCCTAATTTTATGTAGAAAATTATAATCTCAGGAACAAGATCTTAAAGTTATAATAAATAGTTTCAGTGAAAATCATCTCATTATGTAGTACCAGTCAAAAAAGAAAAGAGATCATATTGCTACTTTATGAATTCATACATTTTGCATGTGGTTTCCCTAACTCAAAAGGTTATAATGGCATTGGAATAAAGATCAGGAAAAGCAGTAAGGTTCATCAAACTTTTACAGAAACCATTCCATAAGAATTTTCAGGATGTAAAATCATAACCTCTGAAAAGAATGATATAATAGATTATCATGTGTAAGGGTGAGTGAATAGGAGTCTCTAGAATCAGAAGTGGAATGGAGAGAATAAATAGGGAAAGACTTTTTGCTGTCTGCCTCTCAGTTCTTGTAGACAATGAAGATGAAGCTTAACAAGCAGTTGGTAAAAACAGATGTTTCTTCACAGTGTTGAGCTGTGAATTTCAGGATGTTGTGACTGTTAAAAGTGGTCACAAGTTCAGGGTGTTTTGTGAACAAACTAACGGAAGAAAAATCCATCACAGGTTATTAATTTAAAAGCAGCTCATCTCGCCCAAGTGCTCCCTGAATTGCTAAAGATTGAGAGAGTATTGTCAAAACAATCCAGCCAATGTTTGCCCAACTTTTACATTTTTCATTGGGTATTCTCTGCTGGATACCCTCTACTCTTTGGGACAAGATACTTGCTACTACAGGGTGCTGATCCATTCTGGCCATTGTGTTAACTCTGTTTATACATAGTTGAAATGAAATTAGAAAGAAAAATTCATATAATAGTAACAGCAAGCTCCTGAAAGAGCTGAAGTCTGTTTGCTTTCTGAAAAGCCTAAAGTCAATGAAAGTTTTGCCGCAATCCATATGTAATGCTCTTCCATGAAAGCTACACAATAAAATGGGTTGATCAATAAAATGTTGACATGTAAACACTGGAAGTGGTAAATGTGATTGTTGGAACTGCCTGAGTTATTTAGTTATCATTAATAGCATTTGATTATATATAAATAAAATTAGCTTGCTTTAAGCTAGTATCTTGAAATGACATTGTTGTTAGGGTTTACTCCCTTACTCCCTTAAGGAGTAAACTAGATTTTCTTCCCTTTGTAATTTTGGATACTTGTTTCTAAGCAAAGTAGTTTGCTTTTATTTTTCAGAATCTGCATTAATTTGTTATTTGGACAGTCTGAAATAACTTTAAATATAGTGACTCTTATCTATCCTTGTCAGACCTGACCAGACTTTCACTATAATTGCTTCAAATCTATAGAACTGCAAAAATGATGTGGTTTTCCTTCTTCTTTTTTTTTTTTTTTGAAGGCTTATCTAATGTTTTTGTAAATGATCTTTTTTAAGTTTGTTAAAGTAGCTACAAAAAGCTCATTGAAGTTATCATTAATGAAGTTATCATTAATCTGCTGTAGAAATCAGGTAATTTTTTAGGTTTCCCCATTGAATATCAACTAAACTCATTATCTCAAGAAAACACTGGCTTCAAGAACCTGCTATAGATTTCTAAGGCACTGGGCATCGTGGATGCAAGTAAAAACATTCATGAGTAAATATGTATGATGAGAAAAATCAATTTCAGGACAAAGTCAGTTCCTTTTTTGCTGGACTAAAAAGATCCCTTCTCTTAGCAGATTGTACAGAGAATTGTCTAATTAAGCCTTTTACAGCTCTTTCTGTAACATAGGAGACTGAGGCGCATCAGGAAGATAATGGATTATATCAGGCCCTGAGGTTCTGGTTCCGGAAAACAGTTTCTGTGTAGAAAATAGATAGAGAGGAAGGTAGAGGAAAAGCCAAGGAACATAAATTTTAAACTCATCCTGGTGCCACATCCACAGAAACTTGCCCAGAGAAGGTGTCTGGGATGCCGCTATAAGGTCAGCAGCAGCTGCATCGTTTCTGGTTATGGAAATCTCGATCTTGGCAAGAACAGGGATGGGACTCACAGTGTCATTCAGAATAACTTTGCTGCTCAATATCTGAGAGCTTGTTTTGTCTTTTATGTGAAAAATCTCAGATTCTTTCTTGACTCAGAGCAGTCATTTTCATCTAGAAACTGCTGTGCCACATCTTTATCTTTTGCTGTGTCATGTAGCCATCTTCATAGGTCAAATATTTGATTGAAATAACACTGTTTGAGATCATCACGTTAGATTGAGATTGTATCTACACATTGTCCCAAATACATTTGAACAGCTTGATATCTACCTTATCTTGGCTTTTAGCACAACTGTAGGCTGCTGTCCAAGAAGAAGTCATGCTCTTTACTACAAAATCATGGGAATTACTGATAAATTACAGCATTAGGAAGGAAAAAAAAATCAAAGACTTTGAAGGAGGAGTGATTCAATCATATAGGCTGCTTTGTAAGGTGTGTTATGCTGTAACCTGTGCGCTAAACCGATAAATGAAACCATTTCTGGCTTTCTTCAAATGTATAACAATAATAGAATAGGAAAACCCACTGCAAACCAGTTAATCTGGTTTGGTACAAATGCAATTGGGTTTACTGAAGTGACAATGCTCTTTTATTTTTGTGACACATTTCTGCATGAGCATAGAGTTTTTTTGTTTTCAGGCATCAGAAGAAATGCAATAGTGACATGTTCCAGTAAAAACAAGACATAAAACTCTGATGCCTTGGATATGGCTTAGAACATAAGGGACAGGATTTATTCAAGTTTGCAGTTTAAGAAAGACACATAACAGACAAATCTAGCAGAACTTTCAAAAAATGAAAGGAAAAGAATGTGTTTGCTTTTCTTATTGTGTGTGCATAGAATGCCCGAAATATGATGAAGAAAGTAGTAATAGCAATGCTCTTTTATGCTCCTGGAGGACTAGGTTGAACAACTAGTTTGTTAATTTGATAGGAAAAACTCCTTTTTTTTGCATTATTAATCTTGGGGGAGTATATTCTAGCAATAAAATTAGGAAAAATAATATACTGTGAGGAACCTGATGCCTGTATGAATTAGAGTGATATCTGGATATCAGAAATGTTGTATTTAATGAGAAGAGGCAATTACATTCTATTATTCAGATTTTGTCCTGCAGCTTGCTTGGCTTTAAATTGCTTCAAAGTCATAAAACCAACCGTATATGCCTTAGAAAAGTTTAACTCTGTGGTAGGGGTTATGTTCTGCCTGAGTTTGCATGACAGAAAGACATTAAAGCCTGTCCACACTTCCAGAGCAGATACTGGCAAGTATAAGTGTGCATGCTCACAGTGAGGTGGGGAATACTTTTTTTGACCTCCTGTGTTCCAGACAGTGACTGCGAATTATGCTCTCACTGAATTATTCAAAATAAACAAACAAAATCCTTGTGACAGTACTGAGTGGGAGGTGGTACAGCAATGTTCCAGACAGGTTTTTCTGTCGGCTTGAATTCCTTCCTTGCTGTCTCCTTTGTTAAGGAAACTTCCTTGTCCTGGCTGGAATGTTGCCTTGACAAGTAGCAGAGGTGCATAGTAACTGAGAAAGCTTCAGCAGAATAAAAATCACCTTAAGAGATTTTTAAGGTCACAGTCATTTCTTAGAAATAAAAAGTGTCAGAATAATTCACCTTCTCGTGTGTGCTTTTTATGAATGTGTCCCTCAGCTTAAACGAAGGCACGCTTGTTTGACCTTACTCAGCACGAGTGGCAGAGCTATATACATGAGGAAGATCTGTAGTGTGCCTTCTCATTTGCATTCTTCTCATACAGGAATCCACTGATTCCTGCAATCCTGTTTCTTGCGCTTTTCTTGCTCTTGGCAGTCCAGCAGGGCTCGTTACTCTTGCTGCTTCTCCTCTATCTTCTCTATCTTCTTTTCTGTCTCGGGGGTAGTGAGAGCACGGGAGAAATGGCTTAACTGATGTTACTGTCTTCTGGGTCTGAGTTCAGAGTGCCTCTGGAAGTTCAGAGGGATTGTGGAAAAAGTCCTACAAACCATTGAACACGGTCAATATTTGTGCAATTCAGTGTCTGGGCAGCACCTTCATGGGGAAGTAGATAGCTGGAGTGTTAACAAGGTGCTGCTGAGCTTGTGCAGTTTGATTTGTGATTTTGTTGTTCTGATTGTTCCAGTTTTGTTCCGATTTCTGCTGAGGCCATAAACTTTGCTTTGTTTTATGCAGTTTTGGTGTCAAGTGGGTCAGATTTTGCAACATAAGGTACTCTAGTAACTTATATTTCTCGTGACTCCTTGTCTTACATACCTGAGGTCAATAACAGTGCAAAGGAAAGAGCAGCAGTGGTTAGCACTGCCTTAGCATCTGCTTCAGTCACCAGGTACAATGCTTTTTCAATAGAAGTGATTCAAACTCATCTTTTTGTTTTGTTTTGTTTTGTTTAGTTTTTTTGAAAATAAGCTCTATTCTATTTCTCTATTTGGCTTGACTTTTATCTTGAACCAAAATAATATGACTCTATCATCATCATTACCCTACAGTTAAGAATAATCTTTGTAAATGCAAACTGTGACACACTATAATTACATTTTGTTACCCATAGACTTTATGTAAATGATTAAACAATTTGTGCACAGTGGGAAAAACAACACAGTACTTCAGGAGAGGTGTTTTGGCACATGTTAAAAATACTTCTTCAAGTTACATGTTTAATCACAGAATTGTGAAAATTAATGTTAGATTAGATCCAATATATCTTCTTCTGTTTCAGTGCCAGAGTCAGAATTTTGCTGGTGGGTATATTAATATTTTATCAGAACTGTTGAAGTTGCAGTTCTGCTAATTTTCTAGCATACACAAGGTGAAAGTGATAATTCTTGTAGCTATGGTTACCTGAATGACTAGTCCTTAGCACTGAGTATTATTGAGATTCTGGGAACTTAGCGCTTTGACAAACAGAAGGCGTTATCTGTGACTAGAAATAGTTAAATAGTTCCTAAATTGTCTCTCTGAAATGTCACAAAGCACTTGTGAAATGCTGTGTAGCCCGTGTATTTTGCTGTGGGAGTCTGTCTCATTTTAGACACGCAGTGATCTCCTGGATGCTGTGCTTAGCCCTTAAATGAATGTGTCGCGTTGAAGGAGTGCTGACCAGCTAGATTGCCTCTTTGTTAAAAGTCAATTGATTTGTTCATTCATCTGAAAAAAATCAAGATATCTTTGCAAGATCAGTGGGGTCACATTGTCTTTTAGCTTTGCCGAGAACAAAACCAGCATATAAGGATGCTTCCAGGAAACAATAACCGTACGTGTGTGCTTGTTGCTAGTCTGGGATTTTTGTGAACAGTTTACCATCTTTCCCCACCAGTTCAACGTGCTTTCCTCATCTGCCACTGGAATAGCAGAAAAACAAATCATTGTTTAACGTGGGCAGAGTATTTGACAAATTTTCATACTGTGGATATTTAGGAAAAGTTGTAATGCCCCGAGTAGACATGTACTCTGCCAGTCTTCAAAGTGTAGTTTGCCTGAGTTAAAATAGAGAGTTTTGAATGCATTTCATGCTCTTTGAAATGATACGTAATATTCTTTTCTGTGTTTTCACTTATTTGGGTAATAAGAATAGATTATGGTAAACATTGGTCAGTTTATTCAAAATTGTTGCGACCTGGGGACCATTAGGAGTCTACAGGTAGATGTCTGGTCCTGTAAATATTGGGATTATCAGCCAGGAGTCAGTCGTGTAGGGTACTATGTAACTATAGCCATATGGCTCGTGGCTGTTTCACTGAGGACGTCTCATCTGTTGGAACTGATTTAGGAGGTGACACACATTCACCTTTAGTTGAATTGAGCTGGGTCTTCATTTATCTTGCAGTTCCACAAAGCAAGATGTGTCTCAGGCCTTTTTTGCACGGAGGCTCCCGTGCCGGATGATGCCCTGAACGTGAGACGTGTGTGTGGAGGAAGTGAATCACAGGAGCGTTACATGATGTGAATGGGCTTCTCGTGCTGCCAACATGAGAGAAATTATCCTGTTTAAGAATAGTGACAGTCTTCAGCCTGTATTTTTTAGTTTTTTACTGACGTTAACTGTTCTGTGAGTCATCAGCTGCTTGTACTTCATGCAAGGACCGATGTTTTTTTTTCACTTTTGCTGCTAGTGCTTATGCCCAGGGTTTGATGAAAGGGGGCTATTACCAGCATTTAGCTGTTGTAGAGAAGTCACATTTATTGAACTAACAATGTTTTATTCACTGTACCAAAAGTGTTTTGGAATATGTTAGTAGTTAGAGTAGCCTGTAGTGAGCTTTTTTGTTCTAAAACATAGTACTTAAGATTGTTTCACCTTATAATAAGATATGACACTATAAAAATGCCAGAAGCATTTTTGTATTTAGCCCAGCTTAATCTAATAAAATGTTAAATGTTTCTTTTTGTGCTTTATCACCTTCTGATCTAGATAGAGGAGGTCTTCTGGTAATAATGTCAACATTACAGGAGACACAGGCATTTTTTGTTATTTAAAATTCATTTGTCTATTTAAACTCATGAGTGAAGACTAGCCCTAAAAGCATTCATGCTCTATTTTATGACCAGAGTCTATAAAGATCATAGGGGAGAATATAGGCATTGTATGAGTAATAAAGGCAGAACAAATCAAATCATACTGATATTAAGGCTTTGACAGAATGTTGCATTGGGAAAAAATGCTAAACCTTTTCTTAACTTCTGGGGATTTTAAGAGTTTTGTTGTTGTAGTAGCTGTTTTTTCCATAATTTCCTGAGGACATTGAGCCTTGAGATGAATATGAAATGATCTGCAACTGCTAGTGAGACTGCTGCATGCTCTAGTGTGGAGATTTAGGACAATAACCTCTTTTGTTCCATTTTACTGACTTCCTGCTCCCTCAGGATAAAATATTACAAAAAAGAAAAGCACTCAGAAAAACACAGAAAACCCTTCAAGTTATGCTACTAAGTGTATTTATTTATTTATTTATTTGTCTATCCTAGGCATCTTGTCTTCATCTACCTGTTACAGTCTATTTTTGGTTTGGCTGTTCTTGGTAGACCAGTATCATGTCTCTTCTTTGTGTCCCTACCTCACTGTGAATTTCTTACATTTGATTTAGACAATGATGAATATAAGTATTGTGGACAACAACATCAAAATTAATGTAGCAATTACTTCAGTTCCGTCTACATAGAATTTTTTTCATAAAGTGATAATTCTTCCAGTCTCAGTAGAGACTGCATTTGTCCTTATTAGATCACTGCAAGTGTATGAGTTCAAAGAAAACCAGAGCCATGCTTCAAATCCTTTTTTCCTCCACAAATTGGAATGTGCAGCAGCGTCTGAAAGAAAATGTTCCATCTGGATCAAAGTATTTAAAATGTGTCTGAGTGAGTAAGCTTAAGTCCTGAAATTACTGAGTTTAGCAATAGCTTTAAGACTTCTACTTGTAGGTATGTATGGCAGGACAGATGGATAATAACATAAGTCACTAGATTCATTGTCCCATAATCATATAAATAAAGAATTTTCTTTTTTTTTTTCACTACCCAAAACTGTATTTTATTCAACATTCAGCATTATTGCCCCTTTTCAATCCTGATTTTTAACAAATAGGAACTTTATAGTCGTGCTCATTCTTCAGGGGGTGAGACATTATATTTGCATATAATTCTCTACATTGACATATCAGTGCTTTTTTGTGTATTATTGAATATTACAAGGTGAAGTTCCATTCAGAAGGTTTAAACTGGAAGAAATGTGTTAATTATTTCATGCTGACATCTTCAGAACCTTTGGCACAAACCTTAAATACATTTCAGTAATCCCAAAACACCCAACACTTTCTCCATAACTTGATTCTTAGGCCTTGCTGATTCTTATCTTATTCAAAACTTCCAGAAATATACCTGGAGAAGCAAATGCATGCATGGAAAAAAATTGTCCAATAATTGAAATTTGGCAAATCTTAAATCTTTACTTATAAGCATGGAAAAGTTTGCCTTAATCTGAAATTTCCTACTATATCTTAATTATAGACATCTCTGCCAGCTATACATAAAGTAGGTATGTGTGTGGTTGAACGTTTTATTTTTAGTTTTGTCGTCTTGATCAAGTGAGCCATTTGTTGGTACAGTGTACTGCTCTTTACTTTGGGAGAGGGGAGAAGAAGAAATAGAGCTTTTTCTTCTTTATTTGAAAGAAGACGTGCTGTTCTGAGAGTTCTTGTGCCTAACTTTTGACATACTTTTCCTTCCATCCCATTAGCATTCCATAATGCTAATGAGCATTATAATTATTCACATCATGATGTTACTGTCTTTCTAAGTATACTAAATTACTAGGATTTTTCCTAAAATATGAAGTTGTTCATGATTCCCTTCTACAATAAATTAAGATTTATAATGCAGGACAGTACTCTGTATTGTCTGTAAAATATTTACACAGGCTCTGTATAAATATTTTATAAACTCACCTTTTGAAAATGAACTGTTGTAACCACAGTGTCAAAAAAAAGTTGCAGTAGTTATCTTTTGAGCTCGCTCTGCTTGAAACAGAGCAAGCTCGAGGAAAGCCATCTTCGATACTTTTAGCAAAATAAGGTGCTTTCAGGAAACCAGTTGTTTGTTATCTTTTCTAACTCTCCTTTTTGTGTAGACAGTTCATTATCAAATAATGTTTTGCAAACCAGGTTACGTACATTAGTTTTAGTCAATATATGTTCTATTTTGATAGTGTTGAGATTGAATTGTGAGAGGCTATGGAAAGTTTTACTTCTCTGAGTCAGCTCATTCCTTATTCCATTACAGTATTTCTCTAGTTTATATGAAAAAAATCTCCTGTCAAATAAGAAGTATTCTTTTTTTAACTTGAAAATTTTATTCAAACTTCTGTGGCTAAACTGTTGAATAACATGGTGTTCTATTGCAAAGTAGTGATCATCTATACTGCTGATCTTATTTTTGCTAATTATTTAATGGATTTGTTTTTAAAAGAAAGACATGGCATTTTTTTCATAAAAATACTCATACCTGAGGTTTTTGTTTGTTTATCTGTCTGTTTTTACTGCTTTTGGCAGTTTTACTCAATCGTACTATGCAGTACAGTATGTTTCCCTTCCTTTTCCTCATCCTTCTCACCGCAGGGAGGTTGCTCTAGCCTTGCTGAGAAACTGTGCTTCAGTATTAAAGCAATTCAGATGTAAATTTAAACAGGTGTGTCATCTCATGAGAAATTGCGTTTTCCAAATATATGGTTATTAAATGGAAATTAGAAGTAACCCTTTTCAAAAATACTTGTCTGATTCCACTGGTGCCTTATTTTCTCATCTCTAAATGTCTTACTAGCACCTTGCCACTGTTTTGAAAGGGAACTCCTAAAACTCTGTGATGCCATAACATTGTCTTTATATCAGGATGCCTGTGGAAAAAAACAATAAGAGTTAGCAGCAGTTGTGGTGTAGCTGCTGCCAAAAACTCACTGTTACCTTGATTTGCCTATGTCTTTTTGCACTTACCTTTTTTTCGTCTTGTCCTTGGTCTTTAAGTACATCATGAGAGGGGCCATCACTTTATTAAACATTTATAGAGCTGTGATATCAAAGTGCTGCTTTTAGCAGTGTTGCTAATAAGTCAATTGAATATTTAGGATTTATTGCTGAAGCAATGGAGTGTGATACCTCTGGTTTTTGTTAGACTTTAGAATTATTTGTGTTAACCGTATTTTGGTTTTAGGTTTCAACTGGAACTTTTATTTGGAAACAGTAGAAGACTAAAAAGACATTTCTAACAGTGAACAAGTAAGATAGTTGATATTTTGAATTCTGAAATAATATAGGGAATAATTAGCAAACCATTTTATTTAGTTTTTCCTACATTCTTTGCTGCTAAAGGTTATGATATTTTCTTTATGAGACTCTTTTCTTGTCACTGAACTTGAAAGTTCAATGGATGAGTCTGCCTATTAAAGAGATATTTTCTCTTGTCCTATAAAATTCTGTTCAAGTCTTGTTTTGCTGACGTGAAGTTGTTGAAAATTACCATTTTCATGTTATCATTTTTGTAACACAGTGACTTTTTGTAAAAAAAAAACAACCTAGGAATTTTTAATGCTGAGTTTACACAACACCAAAGTAAGAACAGTGACACCAGCCCTGCATGCAGCTGCTGAAACACCTTCAGCAATCTTATGCTTGGTCCATGGAAGCTGTCCAGGTCCCTGTGGTGGTGGATTGCCTGGATCTCACAGGGTGCCCCTTTCCTGCCACCCATTTCTTCCTTTTGGGAAGAAATATATCTGTGCCAGGCCCTTCACCTTTAAAAGCCCAAAATGAGAGGCTGAGCCAAGTTTCCTTTCCCTGAATCACGGCCGGGGTCCGGCATTGGCCCTGTTCCCTTGCTGGCCCCCCAGAGCCCACACAGCACTTATATTTCTGCATCTGGGACGTGCGAGGCACCTTCCTGCTGATTTCAGGTCCTGTTAATGTTGTATCTTGTCTTTTCCTCTTTCTCCTTCAATATAAGTAGAAGCTTCCTGGTCAACTAAGTCAGCTGGAGCAATTTAAGATTACAACCGGGCAGATCTTGAACATTTCACAGCAGGACACTCATGTCCCGTGGCATCCTGAGAGAGACAACAGCTGCAAGCGCTGTTTTCCTCTGGGCTTCCAAACATGCTGGGAGCCAACTGCTGTTACAGAGTTCCTCCCATGCCTTCCTATACTTCTGCTGGCATGTTTGATGTCTTATTCAGAAAGGAAAGCTACAGTGTGAACCACCACCTTTCCACAGCATAAGAGGCTAATGCCTGCCGTGGTAGGAAAGAGGAAGACCTTGTGAATGTGTATAAAGATGACAGGCCTATGTCACCTAATAATTCCCTATGTAAAACACACACAATATTATGTGTGTTTTACATAGGGAATTATTTTCTGGACCAGTTTTGACCCTGTCACTTCTCTCCTTGTATTCTTCCAGAGGTTTCACATCAAATATATAAGCTGTTTGTCTTCATCTGAAAGGCTTTTTTGGACTATCCCCATTCTATCATCTCGCATTTTCTGTTGAGAGTGTGATGACAACAGTTATGTTAGTCACTTGTTAAGTTTTCAGACATTGCCTTACCTTAATGCTGATCCTTGGGCTTGGGAGGAATTCCACTTGTGTCTGTTCAAAGCCACATAGTTCTTTTTCATAATCCTCCTTAAAATTCTCTTTGTCTGTGAAAATCTTGTGATTCGGTCAGTGGTCCTGTTACGCAGACCTGTGTTCACCTGTCTGTCATATTAGTATTGTATATAATCCTTTATCTTACACATAGATCTTACCTTTGAGAAGCAGATCTTACTGTTTCATGAAGTTACTTATACAGTATGTGCTTGTGTGATGGGTATTTCTAAAATTCCTGAGTGCTATGATAACACACATAAAAGTTTAAGTACTGTATCTATATCTTTTATATTATTCATTCTTTGGAATTCTCACTGTAGACTTTTACTGGTTTCATTAGAATCTAAAAGTTCAGGAGGTTATTCCTGTTAACAAAAGATTTTATTGATTTTATTTCTAAAAATTAATTGGGAGGTGATCATTTTTAAAAAAGTATGTAAATTTTATACACACGTATATACACATAAATAGGGTTGCTACCTGTATTTTTCCTTTCAGTAGTATATTGTCAATGCGTTTCTTATATTTATTTTTTTTCTGTAAATCCATTTAACTACCTTACACTACTGGACCTAATATTGGATTTATTCTTAAAGAAGACAAAAATACACCCTAACCTTGAGAGTATAAGCTCCCAGGAGAGTGCAACAGGAGGAATAGAACAGATTGAAGAGGCTGTAACAGTGCTCGTGCAAGTGTCACGTCTTGAAACTGACTTCCAGAGCACGTTCTGTAAAATGTGACCTGATGATAACTAGTCACTTATAAAGCCCTGACTCTTGCAGACTTGCCAAAAAGTTGTGTATTACACACTTGTGTATTATTGTTTCCCTATTTTCTTAATCCTTTCCAAACCAATTTTTGTCCCACTGCCCCATTTTTAGATTTGAGCGTTTCCATTGTGAGGAGGTTTATTCAATGTCTGCCATGAAGCTCAGTGCAGGCACTTCCACAGCATTAAATTTTTAACAATGATAATGAAATGAATAGATTTTTAGCATGAAAAAGTCCTATGAAAGAGGCTTTCTGACACAATACTTTTTTCAATTTAAAAAAATATTTCTCTGTATAAAATATTTATCAAAACTACTGGATAATATCTTTTTAGATTACTCATTAATATTTTATTCTCCTTACTGGCACTTAGATTGCTTTCTCAACAGAGGAACTGATGATCTTATACTTCATCAGAAAATAAATAAAGCCTGTTTGGTGTGCACTAGAATTAATGTCAATTACTTAAGTAATTTCTGCAATATCTATACTGCAAAAATAGGAGCTTTTTAAGTTCTACATAACGGCACGGTCCCTCGCTTCTTTCTTGCATTCCCAACCCCTCCATTTATACCCTTAGCCCTCCTCTTCCTCAGGAACCACCCTTTCTCTCAGATTCCCTGAGGGCACCATCTCTTCTTCTTACTTGGCACTTTCTCACTGCTACCCGGATTTGGGTAATTTTCCAGGTCTGGGCAGGAGGCAGCGTGTTCTGCAGCTGCTACAAGCTAAAATGCAAGCTAACGTGTGAGCTAATTCCCAGAAATATGGGCATGGCGACTGATGCTGTTTCCTTTGAATTGCAAATGATGGAAGAAATTTTTGTGCTTCTGTGCTCATTAGGGCGCTGACGGGATCTGTGTAACTGATTTTCCTTAAGTTTATAGGAATATGGTATCTTTGAGATCTGTTTTCTTGAGAACTGTTGGAGGTAGATAAGGATTGATGGATAAGGTAATTGCATAAACCCATTTTGTTAACAAACTTTACAGAATATCATTCTTACAAGTTATTACAAGTTGTAGCTGTTGAAGATACTGTGCTGTATTTATTTTGTTTTATGTAGAGCCTAATATGAACTGCTGGTTGACTGTAAAGGATTAGGTTTTTGTTGTTTTTTTTTGTGCAGTTTTCATTAAAAACTAAAACTCTATCCAATATGTAGAGTAGTGCAGCTGATGGTATGTCTGAAATATGTTATTCTCTGTAGCACAGTGAGTTATGCCACAGTCATGTGAATGCATAGTGGCTTTCTGAAGAATATAAATATATCATAATATCTACATGCTTACATTTTAAAACATAGGGATAACCAAAGGATATAAAGCACTGCAGAATCAGTAATTTAATTGAGGAATCTGGGCTTTGGTTTGTCTGTATAATTAAAAATTTTAAGGGTGTGCATTTACTTTTGGGGAGCATGGACAACATGTTTGGCTTGTTGTGTCGGGTGATTCAGTGGAGCCTTGAGCCTTGGTTTTTTCACACCATGGCTTCATCCAAAGGTAGGATAGAGCAACTCCAAAATAAGAACTGCCTGCCCAAAATTTTGAAGGCAAAGGGCATAAAAACAGAAGCCCCCAAAGGCCCTGCTGTCCCAGCGCTGCTCAGCGTGGGCAGCGGGCTCTGGCGACAGCGGGAGCAGCGCGGGCACAACCAGTGCAGGGAGCTCCTGCCGAGCGGCCTCTTCTGAGCAGAGCCCTGGCAAGGCAGGGCAGAAGTGTGCAGGGATCCGCCGTCCTGCGGGCTGTTACTGCTGCTGTTCAAGGGACATGCGAGTTCACATGAGTAGCAGAAATGTGAGAACAGAAATGTGTCACTGCTGCTCCTTCTTGGATGCTCAGGGAACTTTCTACTGAACTTCCTCTGATTTATGCTGACTCCTTGTGTGTAATCCTCTACCTTCCCTTCCCTTGCACATCCCTGTCAGCACATCTTCATTCTCTTCTTGCCCTCTCACTTATCTCCCCTTTCCATTTTTCCTTTTTCCCTTGTCCGTTTTTCCTTCCATTTATCTTATCTCCCTTTTATGCCTCCCCTCTCCACCCCAACAGTCTATCAAACAGAGTGTAAATAGACTGTATTGAAATAGCTCAGAGCTGTCAAACTTCTGAAGGAAGCACCCGCTTTTGATATTGGGCTGTAGTTAAGAGTTGGTTGTTTCAGTAATGCCAAACACTAAGACATCTCTGTGTTTCTCCATATCCCATATTCCCAGCCAGAATCCCAGACCTGTGACATTTCTTATGCCTCCAGCACTCCCAGCTCTGCATTTTTTCCCCACATCCTGATTCCTTTGGATATTCTGCAACTCTAGATCGCTTTGATGCCTCCATTTCTTCTGCCCGTGACAACCTCTGCTCCCTGGTAATTGTGCTGGCAAGCAACTCCAAAAAACAGAAGATTGGGGTAGGCCCTACCCACACAAGCAGGATATAAGGTACTGGGTGCAGAGCAGCTCCTGCCCTGCCTGGCTCTGTGCGCCCAGCATCAGTAGTTTTCAGGTTCCTAACCTGCTGTGTCTGGCGAGTTTGGATGCTGGAGCATGTGACAGGAGGAGGCTGTGGCGCGTCGCAGTGCGCATGGGATGACTCGTGTGCGCCAGAGACCTCCGAGAAGGTTCACTCTGCTTCCAGCCGCAGCCCTGTGCAGCTGAGTGCCTTTTGCTCGGTGACATAAATCAGCGTGTGCTCTGCAGGGCTGTTAAGCTTTGATGTCCTGTGTCATGAGCTGACACTCCCCGTGCCCGGTCTTTGTGTGGCTCGAGCTGCTGGACCCCTGTGTGAGGCGAAGGTGAGAGGCTGGGGAGCAGCCAAGGTGCATTGCAAGGACTTGCAAGGTACAGTCTGTCAGTACCATATCATGCCAGTATAGTGGGTATAATCCATTCATGATTGATCTCTGTGGCTTTAGCAGGAAGAGTGGCAGTTTTAAAGTCTACTGAGCAAAACTGTTAAATGAGGCTGTGGTAAATCCCACCTTACGTGCATTGGTCTTGCTGGCACAAAAGGTACTACTTACATCCACCTGCATGTGCATAGGTAGCAAGTACATTTTTACATTATATTCTTTGGAAGAAAACACTGTTGTTCACTTTTTGCATGTCTCTGGAGAAATTTACCCCTTGGTTTAATTATTTTGTTTTAGTTTTTCTGTGTTTTGAAACCACTCAATTTTTAATTCTCAGTCACAGAACTGCAGTGTTCATCTTTGTCTTCTATTATAGATAGATATCAAACATCTTTTCTATTCTATTCTCTTCTGTTTGTAACAGAAGAGTATTTGTACAAAAATATTTGTACAGGAAAATGGCACAATTTAACAGGGAAATAATCTGTAAAGAATTAGGAATTTGTGTTTATTTACTGTAAAGTCTTCAAAATTCATGATAGATGTTCAGGTCCTAAATACTTTACATGTCTGCTTACTGTGTTGTAACTCTTGATTAATTCAGCTAGAAACAAGTTCTACAAAATAATTGAAATTTGTTTGTCTTTTTAGGCAGTGAAGCATGTTACAGAACCTTTCAACCAGTGGATGAAGGGGAAAGGAAAAAGTGCCATTGATAAATAGGATAGCAACATGGGAAATACAACCACCAAATTCCGCAAAGCTCTTATAAATGGAGATGAAAACCTGGCCTGCCAAATATATGAGAGCAACCCTCAACTAAAAGAAACTCTTGACCCAAATACTTCTTATGGAGAAACTTACCAGCACAATACTCCGCTGCACTATGCTGCGCGGCATGGAATGAACCGTATACTGGGGTAAGTGATTTTTGGGGTTTTGTTTGTATATCACTAGCTGATCTAAGAAATTTAAGAAGTTTAACTATGCTATAAAAGCCTAGTGTATACGCATAGGTGTATATTTATATAGATACATATGTATGTGTCTGTTACATACACAGAATCTGTAACATTTTCAAATACTAATAGAAAATACACAAATCAGTCTGTAATCACAGATTGGTATAACAATTTTTATTTTCAATATTTTTGTTCCTTCCTCATAACATTAATCTTGAAACTTTTTATCATGCTTCCTCGTGCCTTCTATTATCTCTAGTTCTTGGAAAATAATAACTTTTCCACAGTTCTTGATGTGTGTCATGTTTTAAAATAATGTGTAGGTAATACTAAATCTAATATATTCCATACTGTTTTTATCTATTTCCAAATAACACAACAACATTCTTGTGTTACTCAACTTTAGTTTTTCCATTTTGAGTAGTAACAGTGAACATGATTTATCATGATGAGTGAATTTATTATTGCTGCATAAGAAAAGTAAGGGAATGCATTGCCTGCAATTGCAGTTCATAGTGTTATCCACTCCCATTCTTCTGTATTTTTGTCAGTGCTCTGCAATCAATTAAAGATTAACCTTATGCCATCAGACATCTTGTTGATATCTTATCCATCTCCAGAGATTATGGGTACAAGCTGTTCTGGTCTAGTCATTCTTGAAAATTAGCCCTATGTACCATTGCTAAACTACTTCAGTAGTTAATGAGTTAGAGAGAATTTCATAAATATCATCTTGCTTATGTTAGGATTCAGGGTGGAAATATTTAGTGAAGAATACTCTCTTTGTGTATTACTTCTAATCACTATTATCATATCTTATATTAACCGTTTTGGAAAATTTCTTTGAGGTTCTGTGCTAGAAGGCTCATCTCGAGGACCACGAAGAAGGACAGAGGCAGGAGGACAGGCAAACGGCCCCAGAAACACATCAGGGAAAGGAGCCCCCGTCCCTGCTCTTCCTGGGGCTCTCTCAGAGTGTGGGGGTGATGGACCCATCGCCCCAGGGTAACAGCTGTCACCATGAGTGAAAGGAAAGCCGTCCTGGAGCACCTTATAGCCTGGGACATGCTGCCTACAGGGGACACATTGCAGGATGCAGGGGGAGAGCATCTTGGCATTGTACAAGTCATGCTATGGGATTTTCAGGGAAGAGACCAGAAGTTGGAAAAGGGAGGGATCCAAGGCTGGGTTGGGCAGGAGCAAGCGTAAGAAGACACAGGGAAAAGGGCTGGTTGCACATGAGCAGGTGGCTGGTCAGTGTGTTTGTCTGGCCATGTTCTGCACCTGATCACTGTGATCTGCTGTGTCACAGGGCAGATCCAGGAAACCCTGTCCCCTAGAAGAGTGTGCGTGCATCTGGAGGGCTAGGGCCTGGGGACACAGAACTGCTGCAGCCTTTCATCCATCAGGCTACTGAATTCAGCAGCCTTTAAGGATTTGAGGTCTCTTATTAAAAACACAAAAAAAAGAGCACAAAGAGAAAATATAGGCCTTAAAATCTCTCTAGAAAACACAAGAATGTTACTGTCCGTTTTGGAAGTAAAGGACCGAAACCATTCAAGTTTTATGTATTGGACTATATTATAAATACCGTGGGAACAATTTGAGTGTCATTTACTCAGGGATTTTCTGTTCCAGACATTGACTGTTGGTACTTAAATTCAGTTAACAACTTTCAAAGCAGTTTGCCTTGGTTGTTAGGAACTCTGGTTCTGAAATGTCATCTCTGTGTTGCAAAGCTGTGTTGGTTTGTAACAGATTGTGATCATTGCAAGGAAATACCTAGGTAGATTTTAGTGGATGATAAGTAAGTCTTACGAAGAAATGATAAAAAGTATAAACACTTGCAAAAATAAAAAGCAATAACAGATAGTTTATGAGAGCTCAGAGGTTTATACATGAGAGCTTTGTAAAACAGAGAAATAGTTCCTGTCCCATCTTAACATTTATCACAATTACCCATGATAGGAGCTTTCTATTGAAGAGGGTAGTTTAAATTTCATTCAGTAACTTCATTGAGTATTACAGAGAAACTCAGGGGATTTGTTTTCTTTAGAAAATTCAATCAAACAAGCAATATATCCAAGGTCCTCAGGGTTTCTCCTCGCTTAATTTGCAGATGATAATACATTTGAGACCATGCAACTCATCAGTTCAAAAGAATTACTGTATATTTTGAGAGTTAATCTACAACAGTCTTGGTGAACTACCAGTGAAATAAGACTTTTTTTCTGAGGGCCATTGAGATGGAGTGTTGGAAATCACCAGAAAGGAAAGGGAAAAATGTCTTCCTAGAAAAGTTTGCGATATGTGTTGTGCCATAACTTTGACCGTTGTAGTTCTGGTAGGGAGCTTTTGGAACTAATGACAGATTTTTTTTTTTTTAATTGTATGTTTCATACTGTTAGTCTGAGCACTTTGCGAACGTTCAAAATAAAATAGGAAGGTTTGTAAGAGTTACTGCTGGTCCTGGGCTGAAGAGGAAGGGGGAGGAGGTGACAGGAACGTGAGGCTGTGGGGAGGCAGAAATGGTTTATGGAGCTGATTTTTATCCAGAACTTAGTTTAGCAAAGGTTTACAATTGTAGAAGAATCTGGAAATTGGATTGAAGACTGAAACTGAAAAGTCCCTTTTTGACCTTCTCCATGCCTGCATTTCAGTGATAATAACAGAGGAACTCTAACATAGAAGGCAAGCTTAAACTAACCAGAGATAAACACTGGTAAGTGTGTCCAGGATCTGGCTATAGGAAATACTTGTCATTTCTGGAGTACTTTATTATGGCAATAGAGTGACAGAAGATCAAAGTAGTGATGGTTCCTTCTAGGCTGAAATAATGTGATACATAAAAACATACAAGTAGGCAGTTTTCCTTGAAGTTTCAGATTGACTTCTGTTACATCCTAATTTCATTTCACTTAGCTTTTGTGACTACTTCAGAGATTTCAGTAAATCTCAACCTATTTCAGCCTATTTCAGACTGTTCTAAGCAAGTGTAGTGCCATCAGGGAGAACATTTTGAAATTGTCCACATTTGATAAGTTTGACAGCAAATTCATTGACATCACACAGAACACAGCATTGGTCACAACAGCATCTGGGACTGACTCTTTGGGACTGACAGTTTTTATTGTTTTATATTGCTTTTCCAGTCACGTGGAGATCTAGTTTCAATGCACTGGAGGGAGAGCTGTCCAATCTGCCTTTTAAACAGTGATTTTCTTCGAGTTGAGAGGAGGTAGTTATTGGAGGGGGTGGGAACAATATATGTCAATAAGAAGTATTAGAAAAACTTTGTTATCTTCTTTGCAGAACTTCTGCTGGTTTCAGAGAGTTGCTTTCGTTGTTTAGGGGTTATTTTCTGATACTCTAAATACAGAGCCGAGTGCTTCACTATTATATTTGGAGTGAGACAAAAGTTCTGTGAAGATTTAAATGCGACATCCAGATTGACCTAAATCAGGCGTTGTGAAGCGTTCACAAAGGGAGCACAGTGTGTGCTCCATATCTTTGTCAAATTTCTGCCTTTCTGGTAGATGTGCTGTGTTCTTCTGCCTTACTCCTACTGCTACTTTTGCAATAGATGTGAGCAGAGCAGAAAGAAGAGAGTCATGGTATTTTTTTTTCCCAATAATGGCAAATGACCAAAAGAACAGAGTGCTAATTTAAGGAAACTTCTATTGAATGCATGGACATTCTCAGCAGGTAGCTCTAAAACTCAGAGGTGGTTTCTGTTTTGTTCCTTTTTCTTTACGATAACCCTTGCATCTGTTAAGTGTTTGTTTACTGTTTTCAAGACAATTTTACAGCTCAAAATATGATGAGGTATAATAGTTGTTTATATTTATCCGTAGAATTTTTAAAAATTTTTACTTCTGATTTGAGCATAAACGATATCCACCTCCCACATATTTAACATGAAGCTTATTCATAAAAGTATATATGAAATTAGTCATACTAGGATTCCTTTGTAGTCATTGTAGGTCTAGTTAATAGATCTAGTCAAAATATTTAGTGAAGGTTAGAACACAGTTCATTTCATCATAAAGTTTACCATAAATATATTAAATTAATTGAACCCTGGAAGTGTCTCTCTGTCCCCATCGATTTTAAATGAAGTCTAGGGTAGTATCTAGGTCAGTGTAGTGCTTGCATCTCTATGGCTGAGGAGATAAATCTCATTCTAAAATATATTAAATCATAAAATTGAAACAGTAGGCACCTACAGAACAGTAAGCTGAGCACTTTTTCATAGCTTCATGGTATCAGCCTAATCATATACTAATCATGTGATACACTGCATGTGATACAGTGCCAGATGTTTCACTCCAGTGGGCTGCCGTGAATGTTAAGTGGAATATTTGTTCACCTAGAATATAAAATACCAAAGTGAATTTTTGATCTCATGTAGGAGACTGGTGTGTGAAGAGCATGACCTGACCAAGATTTGCAGCAGTGTTTATAAAGAAGAGAGAGAATTAAATGAATTTAAATCCTGGCATCTTCATTAACGGGACATGTGGCTAATAATGTGAAAAGTCTCTTTAAGGGGTCATTTTCATGATACTCAGTCTCATGAGCAGCGAAGGCCATGAATGAATGACAAAATTAGGAAACCTTTAAAACTGAGCAAATCTTAACTGTGACTCATTGGCGAAAACTGCTGGTGACAGGGAGAGTGGAGGACACTTAACAGGAGCAACTGCAAACAGGGATTGAGTCGTATTATTTTCTGGGTTTCTGTAAGGCTCTCATTCTGTTGGACTTTTTCTCCTCCAGTCCAGTTAAGGCAGGTTAAATACTCAAGCCCTTATCTGACAAAAGTCTCTGTCCCTCAAAGCTCAAAAACTCATCTAAAAGTGGGTCTCACTGACCACATATGTGACCCTCCTAAGGGGAAGTCCTTGGTGCTCCTCAGCATTTCCACATAAAATATGTAGCTATGCACAAGTTAATCTTAGTAGTAGTTTGACCTATAGGTAAGCTTCAAATGGCAGTCAGTTGCTGTGTTCTTAACTTATACAAAGGCTGTTAATATTTGCTGTGTAATTTCATCATTATTACTCTATAAATGGTGTCATACACTGCAGAGCGGTTTGTGAGCAGGTATAAGGGTAAGGGTCTCTGATCAGAAATAGAGTGGTGAGCTTCACAAGTGCAGATAAACCCTCTACTTGGTAGTTTCATGCTTATTATTTCATATGACATTTGTCTGAAACCAGTCTAAAAATTACTGCCTCACAATTATCTGAGGAGAGGATTCAGTCTGCATAGTCTTTTCAGAAAAAAAAGGAGGGATTTGGAGAGAAGCCTGAAAGAATCACACCTAAGCTAGAGAATGGTTCTAGCTGCAAAGGAATGTGTAGAAGAGAAGAAACAGATGAAAATGATGGAGCTTTTGAATTGCAGAAGACATTTAGTCACAAAGTTGCTGGTAAGCTGCCAGTTCGAGTGGAAGTAAGTTCTAATTTAGCACTCAGCTCTTTTCCTTTCCAAATCTTGTCCTATACTTTGAACTGAAAGCCCAGAGAGGTCTGGAGTCAGGGAATCAGTATTCCTAAGTGTTCAGTGGAAATCAAGATAAATTAAAGCCCATAATTTCCTTGTTAACTTAATGATGTCGTTGATACCTTTTCCCAGCAGGAATAGTTTAATTCTGTGTTTTCTTATTGCTGTTCCTCCCACTGAGCCATGAGTCCATATATAAAGCATGATATTTTTTGGTTTGCAGCATTAACAACTAGTTTTGTGTTCTGCACTCTTAACATCCAGTGTCTTTGGGTCTACGCTGCACAATCCCATTACATCCTTCTGCTACTTCTTCTACTCCACTGGTCTTCTGTGTTGTACCAAGCCAAAGATGATCACCTGCAGCAAGACCCAGGTGCTGACCTGTATCCAATGGTTTTAATTTTTTTTTTTTTTTTTGGAAACATGTTACTTGGAAAAGCCATAAATGATTTGATAACAATATATTTTAAAAGATTTTAAGGATTTTTAGGGCACTGCAGACAGTTAAAGGGACTTCTGGTAATATTAATAACAGTTCTCAGACAAGAGGCCAACTGAACTTAAGACATATTAAAACTCAGGATAATAGCCCATGGATTTCTTTTTGATGAATTGGCAGAGGTTAATGTTATGTCAACAGACTTTTTTATTTTACTGCATACAAGAAATTATTCAGTTGTAGAAGCAACTAAGGAATCCTACTGAAACAGTCCGTCTTTCCAGAGGAAAACCTGTAAGTGCTAATAAAATATTTTCTAGAACCATCTAATGAACAAAAATGATCAATAATTGTTGCTATCAGGTATGCCTGTCAACATCAGATGAATAGTAATACTTTTTGCAAAATTATTTATACCAGTGCACACTACCATACAACTGTCAGTACTGACTAAAAATATTTCTTCTTGTCCATATGAGTATAATATGGTTATGTGTTGCAGATGTTTGGAGGAACGGTTCTTTGTAATAAATAACTATGACTGTGTATCAGTATTGACCCTACCGTGTTGGAAGCTCAATGATTCAAAATAACTATCTGATTTAATTCACTGCATGTGAGTTTTACATTATTGAGATAATGGGGCTGCATCCTTTGGTGTGTTTTATACCTCATGGTTTAGCTGTACTGCAGTTAATGCTCAAAAAGCTGTTAGCTTTAGTTTTATTCCTGCACTGGAGTTTGCAATGTAACTTGCTTAAAAGGGAGCAAGACTTAAATGTGCTATCTACCCCACGATCCAGGGCAGGCAGCATGAAAGACTAAGCGAGCTGAGCCCATTGAGGCTGGAGAAGAGAAGATGGAGAGGGAAACTGATCAATATGTATAAGTACCTGAAGGGAGAATGTAGGGAGGATGGGGCCAAACTCTTCTCGGCGATGGCCAGTGACAAGAGAAGGGGTAACGGGTACAAATTGAAACTCAGGAATTTCCATCCCATGTGAGGAAGAACTTCTTTCCTGTGAGGGTGCCAGAGCCCTGGCACAGGCTGCCCAGGGAGGCTGTGGAGTCTCCTTCTCTGGAGATCTTCCGAACCCACCTGGATGCCACCCTGTGCCCCATGCTCTGGGTGTCCCTGCTGGAGCAGGGGTGGGACTAGACGATCTCTAGAGGCCCCTTCCAACCTCAACCCTTCTGTGAAAGGCAGCCCAGCGCAGAGTGGTTTACCTTGTTGCTGCAGCTAGTCCTTTTCTAGTACCTCAGCTGACTAGCTTAAAGTCAGTACCTCAGCTGACTAGCTTAAAGCTACAAATAATTTGTAAAATATAGTATACTGTATGGCAAGTGGCTTGGATTCATAAATCGGCAAATTTCACTGTGTTTGACCACTGTATTAGACCAGGTTCCGATGAAGTTTAGTCTCTAGCTATCAGAACCATCAGTATAACTTTGTTTTACATTACTTTCAATTTCATTTTATTTTTCTATACATAGATACTTTTTTCTATGTTTACAAAGCAGTATACATATATCACATATACATATATATAATATACACATATACATATATATACATATATCACATATATGTGTGGGATAAAAGCAAAAATATGTCACTTAGACTGAAATGTATATAGAGAGAGATTAAAAAAAAAAGGAGACATAGATATATAGATATAGGGCAATTTTTGTCCCTAAAGCATGACAGATTTTAAAAGAACCTGAAGAAAGGGTTGTGGTAATGTTACTTTCCCGGACTGAAGGAATGTGTCAGTTGTTTATTATTCAGGTTCACACAGCCTGATGATCTTGAGTCTCTTGCTGCTTTTCAGCAAATAGTAGTAGGTATAAATGTAACAGTCTTTTCTTTTTTGCCACTTTTTTGTGCTTTTGTCACCTCAGGATTTGAGTCTGCGAAGCTGTGCAGCTTAAAGCAAAATTTGGAAACTGCAACTAAAGTCAAGTGTAACTGCCTTGTGACTGAGTGGTATTTTTCCCATAGGCACTTACATATTTTCACTCTACCAGTAAATTTCCAGGCAAAATTTAATATTTTCTGCTCTGAAGCATTCAGCCAAATTGCAAGGCCTATAGCACTACTCTTTGAAAGCCTATATCAGTGCCAAGTATTGGTGATAAAAGTGAAGCCCTTTAAAGCAGGCAAACTGTGTAAAATGTATAAATTTCCCTCTTTGGGGACCTTCATCATCATCTCTGTATTTGGAGGCATGGACTGAGATGGACTTTTTAACTTTGGCTTTGACTGAGGAGCTGCTCCTTTGACTTTTGTAATGGATTAGACTAAGAGGAGGATTTGTTGTAGCACTTCCAAACCCAGATATGCTGGTTTTCTTTGCTGGCTCTGGAGTTTGTCACCCCGATTTCTGAGCATACAGGTTGATTGACAAGGAAGAAGAACAAGTAATCCCAACTGGGGTTTTTTTGTTTCATACCAAGAGTGTTACAAAAATTGTGCCAGAAAACTATTTTAAGTGAAAAGTGCCTTTCTATTCATATATGAACAGAATATCTGCAAGGAGGCAGGGTTTGATCCCTTCTCATTTCAGATTAGAACATGCATATGCATAACTTCTTAAAAAACAGAATGCAGGTTTTCCCCAAGGGCTTAATTTTATGGTGGAAGTGAATTATACTAATAGTTACTCATTAATATAACTCTCATTTTTTGTTATTTAGCCCATTACAGAGAATTTTAGGGCTTAAAAGGGCTACTGATTTGACTGCCTTGAAATTCAGTGTTTATGCACAAAATGTACCTGCTCTCTCCAGCTATGAGAGAGCATTTGTACCCATTCAGCAGCACTTTGCTGTTCTGTAAATGTTACCTACACACATCTTTGTAAAGGAAAATGAATAGTTTGAAGCATATATTTGATAGAAAATGAATCCCCTATGGATTGAGATTATTAAAGTAAAATTTTGGCAGAGTTTATAGGGAGAAGTATAGTAAGTTTAAAAAATACAAAAGAGCCGGGGGGAAAAATACATACGGTATTATCAACTGGTGACCAGGCAAGCTGTTCTCTTTAACTGATACAATTCAATTAGCTTTACTAATATATCAGCAGAGGTTCTGAATATTTCTGTTTACATGTGAAATAATGTTTTGTAAGAAAATGTGTGACAAGATCACTACTAGAACACTGTGCTTTTTTGCAGTCAGATACAGAGTCACCTGATTTTGGAGGGAATTACACTCTTTAGAATACCACAGTATGGAATTTAAGTGCTAATTGTAGTATTCTTAAGATTAGACACTGAAAAGTACATATCTAAAGATACTAGGAATACTTCATCTGAGAGGAGACAATGACCCAAACCCTATCTCATAGTAATACAAACTAATACTCATAAAGTTCTGCACTGAATTTTAAAGCAATATTTTACTTCCTTTTTTAGAGAACTAACAGGAATCAGTATGTTGTAGGTGAAGCAACTCAAAGTGGAAGGAAGAAATGTGGTAAAAAAGAGCCCACAACATTTGAAGGATGAAAGTCTAATTAATACAGCCATCTAGCCATGTTCTACAGTCTGAGTTCAAACTTTTGAAATTCAAAACTCGGGCACTTATGTTAAAGGTGAATTTGGTCCTCCTTGCAATATCATATTGTTGCATTAGCTTTGTGCTATTAGCTTGCTGCTGGACCTTCTACCACCTTTAATCTCAGTACTTCTCTGGTTGATTGTCCTCAGGAGTTCCTGCTAAAACTTCTGCAGAGAAACTGGTACTTTTGATACCCTATTTTATTGTGCAGTTCATTGTAGTACTGCAGAAAGGATCTGGCTCCTTCTTTTTCACACTTTCTTCTCTATTCATTCCACATCTTGTTTGAAGATAACAGATGTCTGCTATCTCTCCTAGCTCTGCTTTGCACAGCAGCTTGGAAATTGTTTCTTACACCTAGATTCCAGGTAAAAATCATGAGACAAACTCAGACGTCAAAGAATTAACTAGTCTTTAAGTGAAAAAGGAGACACACATGAAGTCTTTTAAATCTTTGGCTGCTGTCTTTTTTCTCTCTGTCTTTTTTCCCCAGTGTTATGATCTCATTTTCTTTGGGAAGATGCTGGAGTCTGAGGATGGAACAATAAGATGCATATGGATGTCCCAATTGCATGGATAAGAGGAGAAGGGAATAATAATGAATGAGTTTTATAGAATTCATCTCCTCATCCCTCCCCAAGTTGATGTCCCCTTCCTCCCCTTTCTTTCCTTGCCTCCTTTCTTTCAGTCTCTACTTTCACACTAGGTAAAGCTACTTCAGACAAAGAAACATTATACTTCATATTGGGTGGTATTTGATACTGGTTAGTCATGTCATTTCTTGTACATCTGATCTGTTGCTAAATGCCTTTTTTTTTCTGAGAACACAAAACCTGTTAGCATTTTTTTTTCACCAGTATCTTCACTCTTAAGTTTGGCACGTTCATACTATCTAAGTCTGCCATCATGGAATGGAAGAGAAATGTCTCTTAAGAACCGCTTTTTTTCTGCTGAATTAAGCTTTTTTGTTGTTGTTGTTTGGTTTGGTTTGGTTTTCCATTTTAAATGTAATAGCTATTTCAGGAAAAATCCTAATAGAGACAAGTACAAATTTTAATGTTGAGCAGGCTAACCATCTAAACAGAAAGATGAGGAATATTTCACCGTGTCTAGCAAAATGATATTTTCAGAAGGTTTAACATTGAGGCTTATAATGACAATATAGGTATCCTGACATGAAAATGAAAAATATCAATGTTTTGCTACTTAATGATGGCTTAGTGATATTTATATTGAAAAACAAGTGAAACCACTTACCATCAAAACTTTTCATAGGATCATACTGGTTTTGCTGAAATCTTTTTCTGTGAAATTACAGAACATTGTTGCATATCCTAGGAAAATACTCCTTCAGAATAGTCTTATTTCCTACATAATAGAATAATAGAGTTATAAAAAATGAAAATAAGGTTTCAAATCAGCAAAAGCATTTTTTAGCAGATGTTCTAGGGGGATATTCTGTTTTGATAATTTTGAAATTTTGGTGTGTTCTAATCTCTGAATCTACATTTTCTTGAAAAGTAATCAGAATTAATTTAAGCCATTTAAAAGACTGGCTGAAAAAGTAGATTATGATTCTGAGAGTATGATGTGTTTTAGGAGATCATGTTGAACAGACTCACCTGATCTATGTTTTACTGATATCTATTATTTCTGAGGAATAACACTAACAAACTCTATGATTTTTCTCTAATTTTGGTGCTACCTGTTTATGTAACATATATTTCAATAATCCAGTCTGACAATCAGTAATAATCAGTATTATAAATTAATATTATATGTTGGAAAAATATGCTGGAGGAGTAGACTAGTTTTCAGATGTCAGTTGAGTAAGGCTTTGGTATTAGAAATATGATCAGCATGCACATGCTCTGCTGCATCTGGGCACCCTTCAGGGGTAGCGAGTATGTGATCAAAACCAAGCATTTGGGAGGTTGAACTAGATGATCTCTAGAGGTCCCTTCCAACCTCAACCATTCTGTGATTCTGTGTGATCTTTGTTGTGTGGTGAACATATATCATTGCGTTTGAGAAGACGGGTTTAATTCCACAACAAGATGCATATCCTGTCACATGATGGAATATGATTATAGTATCAGCTTACATGACAGATGTCACATAAAGTCTTGTGATTGCAGCAGTCCTATAATATTTAGTTTTCAAGGACTTCTAGGAGAATATGGCTCTCTCTTGGCATCTGTCTGGACCAGGATGCATCATCAGGTTTAGAGAATACATGCAAGTCAGTGACACAAAGAGCCAATTTCATCACTCTTTCTTCAGGCCTACCTGAAATTTGACAGGATTCTAGCTCCTCTAATAAAACACAAATACTGTATTTTGGTTTTCTTGTTTGAATTTTCATTCTGTTCTGCAATGACAGTTAATTGCAATGCTGGAGCAAACAAGAAGGTAAAAACTCATTTGGGATAAGCCACGTGTTGATAGACCCCTACTGGTTTATCTCTTGATAGTAGAGAGAAATTGTCTGTTATCGTGGCAGACAATTTTGGAAACAACTTTAGGGAACAGACCTTATACTTAAGAAACAGAAAGTCAAAGTTAAAAAAATAAGTCAGTGGAAAGAAGGATTCTCAGACACATCCTGATATTCAAGGTCTGCTAGAATTTCTACAGAATTGGTGTGACTGAGCTGTCCTGAGGAATCATAAGGTTCTAAAAAAGACTATTTTTTCTTCTCTAACGACCTTTTCCTGTGAACCATTGTTCCCACTTCTTTAAAAAAGAGTATGTTTTGATCTCATTTTTAAACTCATCAGAGACTTTTAAAGGGAAAAAGTGGTAGAAAACAGGCTGACCAGGCAAGTATCCTCCGCACATCGATCCACCGCAGAGTAGGATCAACTGCATCTGCAGTTTTCTACCAAAATACTTACCTGGTCTCTTTTCAGTAATTTTCAGGAGGGTAACTCCACACCTGCCCTATGTAAGCTGCTCCTTCATAAACTAATTTCAGGATTATTCTTTGTCCTGAAAAAAGCATGGGATAACCCTGAAAAAGAGAAAGTCATAACACCTAATTCTTGATAGGATGTATTCAGTGAGAACAGCAAGGGGAGGTGGATGTCTAGGCTTGTAAACAAGCCATAACAGTGGCGTAGCTTGGCATTTAACTACATGCTGTCAAAGATTTATTAAGTAATTACTTCACAATTTCCACTCAGTAAGTATGGTGAAATATATTGGTAGTTAAAAGAGCAACATAAAGAACTGAAGCTAGTAAAACCATGGCTATGTTGTATAGAATGTGAGAATGAGGAAAGGTTGTTTTATTAGTTGTGAATGACTTTCCTTCCAAATCTTCTGCTTATTTCTTATATCTAGTCTAATTGTTGCTCTATTACTTATATATATTCCTTACTTAGAGCCACAGTTATATTTATTTTGTATGTGCAATCTTTGGACCTGAAGATTTTTGCTTTTGTATGTGCTTCAGTTTGCCATTTCTGACTGAAGCAGTTCATTTGTGAATTCACATGTTTTTATGGATTAAGAATAGCATTAAATATTCTAAGATGAGTCTAGAGATTATGTAAAAATGATTTAGGAGCTAAGGAACTATTTTTTTAGGCTTTAGTGCTTAGCAATTATGTCAGTCATCAAAAATTGTCTGGAAGAATGCTTGAAGAAAAACTGTCTACCCTAAAACTGCTAAACTGCCTAGTTTGGGGGGGGATTGTATATTTCTTTTGTTTGTTTGATTGATTGATTTGTTTGTTTGCTTTGTTTTGTTTGATTTTGTTTTGATTTTTGGCCAGTTTGGTTATAAAGTTCTGTGCGCTGCCATTCACCAAGAGTGAAATGGTCTGGTTTTGTAGTTAGACAGTGCCTGCCTTTGAGTGGTTTGCCTGCTTGTTTTGACTCCAAGCAATTGGAATCAACTTTAATGAGTTTTTGGGCTGGGGACAGGGTAGTGGAAGCTGTTTGCCACTCATGACTTAATGAGGATTCGAAAACAACATGTGTTTTGGAAGGAGGGAAGTCAGCAGTTTGATGTGGGGATGGACAGTGAGTTCTGGCTTTACTTCATGAACCTGCGGGCCGTGCTTCAGATCTAACAGGATGCCACTGCTTTCTAAGGCATCCCTCCTATCTTCACACGGTTCTTTCATCTCTGGTTCCTTTCTGCCTCCAGCACTACCAAGGGTCTTGCTTTCCTGTTGAATCTCCTGCAGGCAGCCACCCATGAAGAGAGTGTTCCTTCTCTGCTGCTTCCCACCATTCACCTGCCCTCAAGCAAAATGTATTATCTTCAGCATCAAAAGACTAAAGCAAGATTGGCTTTAAGGGCTGGTGTGATGTCTTCATTCTTTCCTTTCAGAACTTCCATATAGCTTCCATAGCTTCCATAATTCATTCCTGCCAAGAAGCAGCATAAAACTGTGTTGTCCCAGGAGCTGGCAAGAGTCAGGGCTGTGATCCCAGAAATCCGTGTGTTTTTTCCCTTTCATTCCTCAGCTGGTCCTTTCTGCTGCTGTAGTTCACTGCCTGTTTGGAACAGCCTCTAAAGGCTATTTTTTGGAGAAAACTTCAACTCTTGCCAGCCTCCTATAGGTGAGGGTTTGCATAGGGTTGCATTTCCAAAATGAGTAGCAGGAAGGCTCTTTTCTCAATACATGTGCTAGCAGAATAAGAATTCCGTATGTTTTCAAGAAGCAGGAAATACTGCCTTTACACTGAATGAAGGTGAGGGGAAGAAGAATTTTTTTTAAGTCGTATCATTAACATTTTAAGCATTTAAATTGGCATTTAGCATTTTAGCCAGCATTTAGTATTTTAAGGCCTGCAGGAGAGGGTGAACTTAATTGATATCTTCTGTTTGTAAACTACCAAGTGCACCACAATTTAGAACTCAGAAAAAAAGAAAATATCTATCTCATTGATCTTGTGACTTAATAAAAGTTCTTGTAATACAGCATTCTAGAATAAATTCTGCCAACTGAAATTTGTTGCATGCTGACAAAGTAATTAAGTATGCTACTTAATGATGTTTTGGTAATTCATCCTGATCTTCACAGCTGACTCCTAAGAGTAATGGAGAAGAGCTGGTAGTGCTCACTTTTGGGTGAGAAATGCTCCTTCAGCTTTCCCTAAGAGCTTATTGCTATTTTCAAACACAGACTGATTTCCATCATGTTTTCCTGAAATGAAAGCAAAAGCCATTTATAGTCTTTGGGAGAGATTAAATGGGTAATTAAAGCACCTGTATGCACCACCTACCAGGAAGAGAGTAAGCGTATTTTTCTTTTATTTCTTTCATGTTAAGGAATGCACGTATGCAGTAGTCATTACCTATTACGGATGTTTATCCCTGACATGGCTAATCAAAATCTTGGCAGGAGGAAAAGGGAGCAGTCATAACAGAGACTTCCCACTTCAAGGCCATGGGCTGCACTGTGTGCTGATTGTTGTTGTACTCCCTTTTTCTCCCCATGCAGGACTTTTCTTTTTGTGAGAGACGGAAACCCAAACAAACGGAACGTGCACAATGAGACATCTATGCACCTGCTGTGTATGGGACCTCAGATCATGATCTCGGAAGGAGCTCTTCACCCTCGCCTGACACGACCCTCCGAAGATGACTGCCGACGAGCAGACTGCCTACAAATGATCCTCAAGTGGAAAGGAGCAAAACTGGATGAAGGACAATATGAAAGAGCAGCAATTGATGCTGTTGATAACAAAAAAAATACACCTTTGCACTATGCTGCTGCCTCAGGGATGAAAACCTGTGTAGAGGTAAAAGCTGCTATTGAATCACAATTTGTACACTACTACTAGGGAATGACATGTACAGTGTTTCATAAAGCTGTTTTAGGGAAAAAATGATGTATATAATTGACAGATACACTGAGTAGAGATTGAGGAAAGAATTGGTTATGTATCCATTAACTTTATGTGATAAACTCTTCAGCTTCTTTCCTCTGTAGCTTTCCAGGGTAAACCCTTCTTCCATATACCATTTACCTTTCCCTATACTATTTTCTGTGCTGTACCTTAAGCGTCAGACCGTCTGGCCCCTTGAATAAGTACTGAGAATTTAACCTTCCTTATAGCAGCCTAACTCTTGCCTCTGTGTCGTTTCATGTCATAGCAGAAAAAGGGAAGCATATTTAGCACTTAGACCTCTGAGCCAAAGTTGGTGAGAATTACTCATATTAACTGATCTGACATGAGATGGTCTCTTCCAGTAGAGAACTGGCAAACAGTAGCGATCAGTTTTTGTAATATTTCAATTTTTAGTGTTTATAAATATGCTTGCTGACGTTTGTGAAATACTGTGCTTATTATACTGATGTGTAAACTACCTGACGTTGGATCCGTATTTATACATCCTGCAAAAAGAAAGAACAATTGCATTCATGAGAAACTCCTATTCCTTGCTCTTCTGTCAGTCTTATCTGAAATCTGTTTCTCCATTTGAGATCCTGGGATTACTGGACTTTAGATTTACATAGATTTGAGCAAGAATTCTTCACTCATTCAGCTTTTATGCCCCTGAATTGGGCTGTGTCATGGTGTTAGAGTTAGGCAGTGATACTAAAAACATTAAACTTTTGAGAGCAGGAAGAAAGTACAGTAAGATCCACATGGACAAACAACTGAAAGCATCACAATCACTGTGGAGAAAATCATGATTCTGGGGCTGGGCTAACACTTTTAACAGCCACTTATGAAGTCGATTCATTTTAAACTCATCTTGAAACTTCTTGATTTGTCTTCTTCCACAAACAATTGTGCTATTTTTGAAAATCTATGATATAATTGAGTAGATGAACCAAGTTATCAGACTGTTAATTCCCTATTTGATTATATAACTAGTTTGTATTTCTTTTATTTCATATTTAACATTACCTCTGCTCTACTTAGCTTTGAATATGACTTTCTGTGGTATCCCTGGAATATGTACTATTAAATTGGCTATGCAGTTTATGACATTAATTTTCTTCTGGCTTTCCTTTGAAGAAGAATTTAGAGTCTCTTCCACTAAGGTAGTCATTAGGCAGGGTTTGACCCAGTTGCATAGTCCTAACTAATCATGCTTTAGAAACATGGGGTACACTGCCACGTCCAAACTTGTTAGGTGTCCTTCCATAGGATAGGGGACCTGGCTGCCCTAATCCTAAGAATAAAATCTGTGCTACCTTAAGTCGTCTGATATAATCTGTAGACACTTTAACTCCTTCGGGAACAATACATTATGAAAAGTGGGAGTCAGAGCTTAGTGAACGAATTTAGCAATGATCTTCCTGTTTTTGTTTCATTTTATTTAAATTACTAATGGGACTGTTCGAATTATTAATCTTCTTATAATCACTTAGAAGCCTTTTTAACAGTGGCACCAAAGAAATATGGCACCCTTATTAACAGCATGTTGATCTGCACGTTTCTCATCTTGCAGACTAGATTTTTAAGTACACAAGTCTCTTCTAGGCATATTTGTTGATTTTGCTCCTTCAGAATGTGACTAATTTGCCTCAGCTAATTTTTTGCTAGAGTTTAAAATATGCAGACATAATGTGAAAGGTGTGTGAAAGTCAAGATATGTTAACAAAGTTTTCTCAATATTAAAAAGTGCACATAAAATAACAAGATAACAGTGGGCTGGATATCTTGTTAGTTATCCTAGCACTGTCTATATTTCTACCTGATATTCTGGTATGAAGAGAAAACTTAATGACACAAATTCCTTCTTAATTAAATTTTGATAAACTTTGTACTTATTTGGGAGCTATTTTGGAGAACATGGAAAAAATTCACAGTGATATACAAGAATGATTACAGATGTTTAAAATGACTTCTTGATCTGCAAGAGTTTATGAGGAGAACAGATTTTTACTGAGGAAATTTTAGTTCATTTTTAAAAATACAGAGATTAGAAGCTGAGTTTTGAAACATTCTGGCTAAAAATGATGGATAGTGTTGTTGTCATCATCTGAAAGCAAAGTAATGTTTGTAGATTTCAGTTGTATTTAGAAGTAAGATAAATGGTTTTGCTAATGAACAATTGGCCTGGGTGCTCTACATTAGAAATCTGGCATCAGAATACGTTAGAAATGTATCATAAAAATGTCATAATAAATCAGCAAAATTGTCCACTCTTGGCCATTAAATCTCTGGCATTTATTGTCTTTCTTAGATCATTTTATATCAGGAGACAGGGTCAGACAGCTGAGAGCAGCACAGCTCTTGTTTCTTAGCTAGAAACTCCATTTCTGGGCGGTTGCTGGAACAAGGCAAGAGACAAGGCCAGGGTGTATTTTGTATCAGACATTCAGAAGCTTAGGATGGGCCCAATGTGTGTGTTTCTGGCATCATTCACGTAAGAGTAGAAAAAAGAATGCTGACTTTGCACTAGGTTACGGTAGCATTTATAACACTAATTCATTTCAGTCTATCGTGTCCTGAAAAATAGACCTAAATAGCTAGAGCTATCAGTAGTATCATATGCTGCTCTCTGTGAATGATTCCCCATCTTCCCTCCTACCCAAGGATTCTCCCTTCTTTTCTTACCAGCAATTTGAAGGCTGCTTTAACCCTTTCTTGCCTGGTCCTTGGTGGCCCTCAGGTCCCTCATTACAACAGCAGTACTGATCTCAGCAGAACCAAACCTTAGTGTTTAAACCCCAACAGAAATATGTTGTTTAGAGTTGCCTTGAAAAGGGTTGCTGAGCTTTTGTCATTCCATGGCATTAAATAATGTGTTGTAGGAAAGCAAGCCATGATTTGTTTAACAACAGTGGAAAATCTTCATTTTCCAAAGACCATCACTATTGTTTTTGTCTCCTCTTTCTCCTTTCTTTGTTCACTATTTTCTTTCTTGTCTTCTTAACTGACACTTGTGTTTCCTCAGTGTATTTTTAGAGCTGGTAATTAACAGCTATTTACTTTGATTTTTTGCTTTCAGCTTCTAGTAAAGCATGGTGGAGATTTGTTTGCAGAAAATGAAAATAAAGATACTCCATGTGACTGTGCAGAGAAACAACACCATAAAGAACTGGCTCTTAACCTGGAGTCTCGAATGGTATTCTCACGTGATCCTGAAGCTGAAAGCATTGAAGCTGAATATGCTGCTTTAGACAAAAAAGAGGTCAGAGGATACTTTAAATTTTATCTATTTTACATATGTAACAGTTACATTCTGACACAATTCTTCAAAGTATTGAGCAGGTAGTGTGTTTCAGTTATAGTTGTAAAGCTGTTGGTTTTAACAAACCTCTTTACATCTTCGAAATTAAGTTCAACAAATCTGTTACCAAAAGTGAAGTTTTTGTGCATATGCTTCTGCTTCTTCAGTATGCAGTAGACTACTTCATATATATGAAGTAGAAAGTGTTGTATGCTGTCAAGCTGAAGGAAAAATAGTGGGGCCAGTAAGCGGGCAAACAAACTCTCCAAAATAAACATTTTTTACAGTTTCTTAAGTTGTTTTTCTATGTAAAAATGAAAACAAAAAAAATCTGTGAAGAGAAAATCAGTGGGAGAGAACATGACTTTTCCAAAAAAACTGTGCTTATGAATGTCACAAAAAATAGCTGAGGGAATAGTGCAGGGTTTCAAAACAGTGCATTTGCTTTCTTGTTTAGTAACATGATGCCTGCAGCGAATGCATACCAGAACTTGTTTGAAAGACAGATAATAACAGGGGATGTTATTCTGAAGTCAGTTTTGAAAATAATCCGAAGTGCACTGACACAAATTTGCTAGAAATCTACTCTGCCTTACTCAAGACTGTGACTTACATTTTTAGTATAATTAAGGTTTATTTTCCCAAAAATTTCTAATCAAAAGCTTCCTCCCCCATGCACTGTGTCTTTTTCATTAAACTGAGAGTCTAAATAAGAACTCATAGAAAAATTATATGAAAAGACATTTTTAAATAAGTTGAAAATATTTGAGCAATTCTATGTAAAATAAAGGTCATGTAGACTTCTGTATGGCTTTATTAGCTCAGTTGTTTTGTGGTCTGGTGACATGTAAACAAAAATTAGTTCAGATTTAGCTAGAAGCAGCTTTTTAGAGCACATGAATTGTTTCCCTGAAGAATGCGACACATGGTGCTTTTTGTTTAAAAGTAAGATAGTCATTGTACTGTTCAATTAATTTTCTGGCTAATTTTCTTCAATAAACTGAAACATAAATAAGCTTAATTAGATTGTTTACTTCTAAAAGAGAAGTATTCAAAGGGGGTTAATAGACTTTAGTTGTGCAGTCTGGTAATAAACGTAATTGATTCCTTTTGGCTTCTGTAAAGAGTTTCATGTAGAAACACCCAGAATGTTTTGAGTTTAAAGTCTGAAATGATACTTTCTTTGTTGGCAAAACCACTTTAAAGGACGAGTGCCATTAGCTGCCACTGCTGTAGTGTATTACTACTCCTTTGCTTATACATTTAAAGCTATTTGCATGGTTATGCCCTAAACCCTACCATTGAAATGATTTGGCTTAAAAGAAAAAAAGTCTTTGAGAGTGGCAGTATATAATTGTTTTATTTAACCTGAATCATTTTTATTGTTATATTTATAGCACAACTTTGCACGCCTACCAGCTCAGCTATGAGAGCAGTAAACTGGCAGATTGGGTGGAGCAAATCAGGAACTGCTCCAGCAGGTTTTTAGCCAGAAAAGCTCAGAGCCCGATGAACTTAAAGATTTGGTAGTTACTAGGAGGACTTAGGTAAAAGGTAATTATGTTAATTTGGGGTCACTTGACTGAAACGATTAAAATACCCAGCTCTGCTCCTCATTTGCCTTGTTTTTAGCACAGTTGCTGAGCATGAGAACTGAAGTGAAGGCGGCCTGCAGAGCTGGATCTGTAGGGCATGTCAAGGCAGCTCCCCAAAATGCTCCAAGATTCCCAAGCTGAAAAATTGAAATCAGTGGGAAAAATTGAAATTCCACCTTGTTATTTGGGACACCAACTGGTGGTCTTGAGGTTTCTTCGTGGAGTTATTCAAGCTCCATCGTCTCCCGTTCTTTTTTCTTTCTTTGTGACTTTTCACTCAGATAATTCTGTGCCTGACTCCTTGTACAGCCTCAGCAGGGTGAACGCTAGCCCAAGAGAGATGGCAGGAACACATAGGCAGGGGAGTTCATCTTTCCATGGTAGCCCTCACAGTGGCTGAAAATAACAGAAAAACAACAGCCTTAGAAAGACCTGCACCAAATTGCCTTCCAAATGACTGCACGTCCACATCCCCAGCATCTGTGGGCAAATGCCTGGGATAGGCAGTGAAAGCTGCCCTCACTGCTAGCTTTGCTGATGCTTCCAATTCTCTTCTTATTGGAGATGAGAAGTGCTCAGAAAGCACTTAGCCCTCACCTAAAATTACCCTTCAAGTATGGTCCTCTAATGATTCAAGGAAAAAAAAAATTAAAAGTGAAGTGACTATACAAAATAGTGTTTTTTACATAGTAACACTTTACATAGTGTTTACGTTGCAGTGATGCTCTTTAATATCTTTTCAAACTATGAAAGTTTAATTCTTAAAAAAAATCTTAGAACACCAAGTAATGCATTTTCAAAGTCACCTCATCTCTTGAGTGAAAGTAGGAAGAAAAAAATAAAATATTCAAAAACCGTGAATAGGATTCCTTCCTGGACAAAACAGCCAGAGCATATTATCTCCAGACTTCATGGCGTACACAGCAGTATTTGGAATTCAGTACCAGATACCTCCCCTTTCAGACCTGCCTTGTCTACAGCAGGAAATTACCAGTTTCTCATACAGACTTAAAGACTTTTGTAGTGGTCTGTGCAGTGTCACTGAATTAAGTGTATTTATTCAGAGTAATAACAAAGCTTTGTTTCTCATGTTGAAAGCTGATTTCTGTTGTTCTTCACGTTAAAATATTTCCAAGGAATTATTTGAGTGCACTCAATTTTCCACTACTGCAGTAGTGGAAAACTACTTTTATAGATTTTGGTTGTTCTACCAGCACAGTTCTCTGGTTTTCTGTTTATTCTAACAGAGAAGCCTATTTGTCTTAGAGATGTATTTCTGGAAGATGGCAGGCACCTTCATTTCCATCACATCATGCAATGTTTTAAGCATAAGTAGGAAACACTGGGAATATGCAGTAATTGAGAGTAAATCATCCAGAACAATTTTGATCTCAGTCAGACTCAGAGAAATACACTGTACAGTAGCAAAGTATGTGATTTCTTAGTTTAATTTACATATGTGTAGAAATAGAAATGGGTGTATTACAGATTTGTTCAGCATATAGATTTTGAAATTGTTCTGTAAGATTGTACTTTGTCTCTACAGATACAGAATTGTTTATTAAGTGGAAGGAGTAAAGATGACTGTAGCTATCTAGTATGTAAACACGCATATACTATACATAGGTAAGGTGCTTCTACATGAATGAGTTAAATGGAACATAGATAATTTTTAAATGTATAACTGCATCCGAAAAGGAGAATATTTACATAAAGTATATAGGTTACCATTTAATTATATAGTTGGTCACCATTTAATTATATAGTTGCTACTCTAGCAAGCAGTTGCTTTGCTTTAAAAGTAAAAATAATTCTTTGAAATAAACTGTTAAAATAATATTCTATTTACAGAATATTATTATACTTTATTATATATTATATCATATTATATTTTTAAAGTTTCATGAAAAAAGATATAATTTATGATATCTAAGTATTAGTGGTAAAAAAAAAGAAAATACTTTTTAAAAAGGCTTACTGAGAATTTAAAAGTGCTGAAGCCTGTAGTGAGAAGCTCACCAGTGGTGGAAGTCATAACCAAAAGGGTGCATTCCAAAATCGTTGTATAGTTCAGTGATGTTAGTATAAAAGAAAGCATTTTTCATAGCAAATACCAGTAAAGACTTGTTCTATAAACAAGTACTAAAGGCCGTCTCTGAGCATCGTGAGCTGCAATCAAGATCATTTCCAGTACATGGTAGTACAGAGACAAGTCATAAATGTCACATGTTTTTTTTTTTTAAAAATGCTATGTGTTACCTCCTAGGAAACATATATCCTTAAAACTGAAGATGGCATCTTCACAAGATTCGCTAAAATTACTTCTTATAGACATGACCACCTCTTGTAGACAAGGACATTAAAGATTTCTCATCATAAAGCCTTCACTGTGGAATTTTTCACATTGTGCCAGCCAGAATTTCCTTTCTTTTAGTTTCTTTTGTGGGCTCATTTATTGTTTTATGAACAAAGGATCTAAAGTTTCAAACGCATTCTTAAGAAATATTTCCCTCATTGCTTAAAAAGATAAAATGATTTAAAAAAAAAAAAACCACAAGATCCATAAATCCCTGCTGGGTTGTATGGAATGCTCCAGCTGAGATAATATAATAGCCTGTTACTCAAGAGAGATAATTGCCAGTGTTTGACCTACAACCAGTCAGTTAAATATAATTTTGAGTATATCTTGCATTTCAGGATGAAATAATATGTCCTAAAATTTTTGTTGCACGTTTAATAGAAAAGAATGGTTGCTTTATCTTGTATGTGTCTTCAAAAGAGGAGGACTCCTGTGCTTATGAAGCAGCATTTTTAGAGTTACAATTCAGAATGCCGTTCAAATTTAGCCAAGAAGGTTTACTCATTGCTCCCCTTTTTGGCAGCATACTCATGCCATTAGGATCATCCAGGCACTCAGCTGTTTGCATCCCTTTCTCTCTGACACACTTTTATAAAAGATCTCTTTTGTAAGAAATAGGTCAGCCCAATTCCATCATGCTGTGAAGCATTTACTTATTTACTTTATTTACTTTATTGTGAACCATTAATGTGTTCACCTTGACTGTAGACCCCCAAGAAGAGACCCAGCCTTTGCTCTGAGTGTGTGCGCTGCGTAACACTAGAAGGTCCCAGGATATGCTCTACCTAAACTCAAATACATGCAATAATACTAGTGACACCTGCTTGGAATTGGAGTTTTCCAGTATCACTGCTGCTCTCTCCAAATTAGAGAAGATTCTTGCCATTTGGTGGCCAAGTTCCTAATTATACCTGAGCACATCTCAGTGTTACCTTATGCCAAGGGTTTAAATCTTTTTTTCTATTCATTATTTAAGTAAAATGAATGCATGTAAGAACAGATTCTTCTCATGTACCCATTCATATCGTTCTCATTGCATATGCTCCCACTTGTTTTTCTACCTTTTGGACAATCTCCCTATGCAACAGCATGAAATACATTATCTGCTGCCACGCTCTTCCTTTGTTAATTTTAAAAGTGAACTTGCAAAGCCTATGTGTGCATCTCCAACATCTTGGTGGGAGCTAATTCAGCATCCTCCGATGACTGCCTCCTCTGCCTTTCTAATTTGACCTTTTTTTAGCACTGTAATGAGAGGATGGAGCTGCAGCCCGGAGGAAGCCAGCAATTAGCTGGGGTGGCGCGGGGCTGCCACAGCCCAGCTGCTCTTCCCCAAAGAGTTTTGACATCTTCATGTGCAGTGAATCCCCCAGCCTCTGACGGTGTGCGTGCCCTAAGCTATTCACTGCTGCCTTTTCTATCCCCAGGACAGCACACGTTGCCTCAAAAGATCTTTCACACAGCACATGCCCCTTCTTGTGATCTGATGTCTCAATGTATCCTCCTCCCAGCCAATCCAAAGTTAATGGGTGTCAAGTCACGTATAAAGTTAAGTGCTAGGAAGTCTTTGTGCCTTGTCTCTTCTCCCTATTTTCTGCAAATATAGAGTCATACCTTTACTTATCCATGTCTCAATATTTGGGTTTTAATCATTTCAAGATTTAACTGGATTCTGTGACAATCTAGTAGTTTAGTTGTTTTTTTTTTTTTTCTGAGGGGGGACAGTTACACATTTGAACATGGCCTCCAGTTATAAGGAATAACATTAGAAATACTGTCTTTCGGATTTTGAAATGTGTAAATGTTGTAAATACTGCTAAATGACAAAGTTTCTACATAATTTTGCATGCTCTTTGGTCTGCCCAGTATATTAATTTTATCTTGTCTTAGATCACAAGGACAGCTCTATTTTACAGTTGAGATAATTCTCCATAACAGCACTTTGAATGTTTTCATTTTAATATGGAAGTAGAGATTCGCTGAAAAATGCTGCTAGACATAAAATGCCTTTTTTCTTCTCAAAGCCGTATGAGGGACTCAGGCTTCAGGATCTGCGAAGGCTTAAGGATATGCTGATAGTGGAGTCTGCTGACATGCTTCAAGCCCCACTCTTCACTGCAGAAGCTCTGCTTCGGGCACATGGTAATCAAAAACCTTAAAGACTAAAAAAATGTTTTCACCAAAATAAAAACTGCACTTGTGAGAGCATTTTTCTTTTTATTTGCAAGTAAAAGAGCAGTAACAGCTAATCAGATACCAGGAAATACCAGTTCCCACAGTATTTCAGAAAGAAGTACATCTGCAGTATGTCAAAAGCATTAATGCGGACAGGGAAATCGATAGGAAAATGATTCAGACAAGGAATTATAATAGAAGAAGTTTTAAACTAAAAACCGTGTGAAGAAGCTGCTTTCTTATTTTAATGATGACAGGTAGATTTTTTAGAAGTGTATCTGCAAAGCGTATGTGTGCATACATTTAATCTTTGTCAAATAAGTCAAAAGAAGTTCATTGTACCTTTTTCATCAGACTATTGGTTGTCTGCCACTCGCTGTTTAATTTTTTCACTGCAATAAAATCAGTCTGACCATTACATGCTGGAATTTGCCTTAGGATTTAAAGTGTAAAGGAGTTCATCCTTAAAGACTTTTCTAATCACTGTTTTAATGTTAGGTATACTTTTTCCTGTGTATATCTTTAAGAGGCTGAATTTCACCGAAAGCAGTTTGTGCATGTGAACTGACTTCAGTGGGTCTCCCTCAGACAAAAGTATTTTTCTGAAACTCAGTGGAAGCTTTAGGCTTCGATTCAGTGAATCCGAGCTTTCGCTTCCTGAAGCGTCTGCATTGTCCCCATATGCCAAAGGGACTGCTCAGGCAGCTAATAGTTTGCTTGCTCTTCACCATATTGCTGCGTTAAGCACCAGCTAGTGTTTATTATTTTTGTGGGCTTCTTGCATACAAAAAAAAAAGAGAGGAAATGTGGAATAGAAAAAGATGTTTTTAAACCCACACTATTGGCCAGACTTTTTCATTAGTTGGTATGGTTGGTATTTAAACATGGGGGTCAATGTAAGCTATGCAGAACTGCCTGCCAGCACATAGTGAGCAGTGGCGAAAGTTGAGAAGAAGAAACCAGCAGTTCCAAAGGTCGTTGTGCTGGTGTTCCCTAGGCTGGAGCTGGAGCTGATGCGCGTGGCCCACAGGGAGAGCAAAGCTCTCGCAATCTGCAGGTCAGGAGGAAGGCGCCTACTTTGCCCCTAGCTGTACCCTGGAAATCACTCAAAGCTCTTTTTTTTTTTTTTTCTTTGAAGTAAAGACACGCTGGTGGCAGTATCAAGGAAAAGACATTGCTGAACTATTTATGCCACTTGAGACAAGTGGGGAGCACCAAAAGCCAAGTTGTGATGTTTTTGCTTTTAGTCTTGAAATTCAGAAGAATAGTAGGGAATCTTAACTTAATTCACACTTAGTATATGAAAAGCGTGTTTTAAATTCTTGAAAAGATTGCTCTTATTTACTACTTTTAATATTTTACAGGCATCTAATATTTAATCCAATGAACTTTGCTTTCTTTTATTGCACAACTATATCAGTTTACTGACACAGGCTGTTAAAGAGTTGGGAGTGTATTTTTGTTTCCTTTTTTTTTTTTTTAACATTATAGAATTATGTGGGGTAAGAGACAAGGAAAAAAGCATTGTTATAACAGGGACAGAGGGAAAAAGGAACTTGCAAGTTTCTCTACAAATACTGTTTTCAACATTGTTCTTGTAGGACAAAACACATTGTAGGTCAGAGTAGTTTCTCATGTAGTTCATGCTAAAGCAGTTGATTTAAGAATGTTCTTGCCATTCAGCAAGTACAACTATCTTTCATTTTATTAAAACTTGTAACTTACTAAAGAATCCATTTATTAGCATGTCTTAACCCTACCTAGTTTTAAAGATGCATTATAGAAAAGAGCTCAAAAAACATTAGCAAATTGTGCTTGTATCTTAGCATCAACAAGTTCCCCTCTAAAAGATTATAAGGGTGTTTTAAGTGTTTTTATTAAGTTCAGTGCATAGAATTTTTTGCAGCATCAGTGCAGGCTAGGAGTAGGTCCTTGTCAGCAGCCTGACTTGCCTTGTCCGTGTATTTCCTGCAGACTGGGACAGGGAGAAGCTGCTGGAAGCGTGGATGTCCAACCCGGAGAACTGCTGCCAGCGCTCGGGGGTGCAGATGCCGACGCCCCCTCCGAGCGGCTACAACGCGTGGGACACGCTGCCCTCGCCGCGCACGCCGCGCACCACCCGCTCCTCCGTCACCTCCCCGGACGAGAGCAGCCCCTCACCCGGGGACCTGGAGACAGCCGTGGTGCGTTTATAAATAGAGCGTGGCGCACAGGGCAGGGGCGTTTATTTCTGGACGCACACAGGAGTGACACCTTCGGGGGCTTTTTGTTTGGTTGGTTTTATTTTATTTTATTTTTTTTTTTTACTTTTTTTTCTTTTTTTAGTAACTTAATAAAGGATATTAAACTTCTTTTGCAAAAGTGATGAGCAGAGAAGTTTCCGCTTTAACCAGGCTCTATAGTCAGACATAGATGGTGTGGCCAATACAGATCCAGAGCCCTCTGCTTTCGGCCTCCCTACCGCTCACGGAGTGGAACCTGATCCCTCCACAATCACGTCCGTGCCCTCGGCTCTTTGAGCTTTAATTTGAAAGCATCTTCTCAAGCCATGCTCTTCTGTTGTATCCATTTCCCCAAATACACTCCGTGCTTCGAACCCTGCCTTTTAAACATTTTTTCATTAGAAAACAAAATTCTCTTTGTCCGCATTTTGAAATGTCAGCCCACTAGTGTACTGTAAGATTATAATTGCTTTTACTATGTGTGGGCAGCTTCAAGCAGTTTACAAGGCTGCTGCAACTTTGAAATATGAAAGCGCCTTTCATTGAAATCAGTGTGGTTCTTGTGGAAAACAGAGTTCTCTTTTTAATAATCCACAGCTGCAACATTATAAAACTCCTTCTCCATGACCTAAGCATTTTCTAGAATATTATATACTGCCTTGTAAATGGATCATCCCTGAATATCATGTTAAAATAAAAATCTTGCATTCCTTCTCAAAAACCTTTTTCTCGTCTAACTAAAAAATACAAAGAAAGAAGCTATATGGAATTGTGTTAATAGATATTTTATTTATTTTAGGAGTGAAACACTGTCTGGGAATATTTCCCAATAAAAATGTGTAATTCAGGATTACATGTGTACTACTTGGATGTGTGTGGGCGGGGGGAGGTACAGAAGAGGAAATAACTAAATCTTGCCTATTTCTATTATAATCACCTACATAACCCATCATTTGGGTTAATGTTTGAAGTTGTTTTCCACTACCAAATATTTCCTTATATTTTTGTTTGGATTTTCCAACGTAATGTGTAGTGCTAACAATAAGAAAGGCTTTAGGATATTTCTTAATTGGAAGGTTTTTTTTTTTTCATCTACAGTGTGACATTTGCATGTGTAATATTTCTGTATTTGAAGACCCAGTGGACATGCCTTGTGGCCATGACTTCTGCAGAGCCTGCTGGGAGGCGTGAGTATACGTACATTTATATCTGCTGAGAAATTTTTCCACTTCCCGTTTGGAAGAGGAAAGGTCATAGATAATAAACACCTAATATAAAACTACTATTTGGGTTCCACAGAGTTGCTGTTTTGATCTTATGAAAGCTAAATTTGCCATTGAAAGTGGCCATCAACTGTTCTAGACTGGTCCTGAGTCAGCAGTCTGTATTTTAAGCCTGTGTTTTAAGGGAAGAGCCTGTTCTTGGTTTGCTGGGGGTGACAGTGGGGAGGTTTTACAGTTTCCAAAATTCGGCACGTGCTTAATTCCATCTCTGAGTTTAGCTTGGACATCTTAAATCCGCTTTCAGTCAGCAAAACAATTAAAATGCATTCTTATCTTGAGGCTTAATATTTGAGGAATTAACGTGAGCTTAAAAAAATAATAACTCTCCAGTTAGCATACATGTTTTTAAGCTAACATAATCACACTAATAAAAAGTTAGGCCTATATAATTATACTAGTATAAATATCAGTCTTATTTCCGTTTCCTCAGGAATAATTGTATCCGCATAAAGTGCCTCTCTGTTTGTCTTTGTTCCGGCGCGAAAGATTGTGCTGCTGAACTGAACTGCTCTAGCAGAGCTGGTCCTCCAGACTTAGCCTGGTTGAAATAAACCCATTGCTTCCATACTAAGAACACTTTTTCCGTGTGTGCTTTTAAACAGCGGTTTGTAGGTGCTCAGAAAATTAACAGCTAAGCTCCTGCTGTGCTGTAGGGGGTTATGCAGAGGCTTGGAAGCTGCTCAGGGATCCGGGCTTGACGCAGGGCTTCTAATGCAGGCTCCGGCCTGCACGGCTTGGGCCCTGCGCACGTCTGCCTCAGCCCAGACCTAGGTGCCATCTAAAGCACGAGGATTTGGCACCTCTCTTCACCTTAGCTATGAGAGGGCCCCACGTGGCTGTATTTGGGTAGGTGCCTGAGCTGTGGGTGATGGAAGCTAGAGAAAATGAGTGTCATCCTTGATGTCAGATTAATAAATAGCTCATAGCCTTCAGACTGAGCAGCCCTGTGCGCTGTTTCAGGCCAACTCTCTGCTCTGCCAGTGGTTAGGGACTAAAAAGGTCTGCTCCTGGAAATCTGTCTCCAGGAGTAAAGCTATTTTTGATCATGAGAGTTGTAAAAATTAATTGCATGTCTGATTAAGTATTTTCTGCATTACAGTTATGTGTTGCTTTTCGCATGTAAGTTAGAAGAAACCCCCACTTTGCTTAACCATTGCGTAGCAATCTCTTATAAACAGCAAAGGTGGAAACCGCTCATCTATAGGGCTAATTAAGCAGAGAGGTTGGTGCTCATTTTTGAACTGTGATCATGTCCTGTTACTCTTTTTAAGTATGCTTTGCCTCAGATCTGTGGCCCTTTTAGGCTAAAAGGGATACATTCTGTTCTTTGCTTAAGACGATAGATTAATTTCAATATGTATGAACATAGTGTAAATGCAAAAATAGTATTCAGCAGCCTCTTATTTTTTACTTTTTTCACAAATACTGACTGACAAAATTCTGGCAGATTTTTGAATCTGAAAATTCAGGAGGGTGAAGCTCACAACATTTTTTGCCCAGCGTATGACTGTTTCCAGCTTGTGCCAGTAGACATCATAGAAAGTGTGGTTTCCAAGGAGATGGACAAACGATACCTACAGTTTGACATTAAGGTAAATTATCAAACTCTTTCTGTATTATTAAAAAGTATTTCATTTTACTATAAATAGCTTTTGTGTGAAATCGTGCAATATGTCTGTAACTTTCCAAGTAGAAATGAATAAATTAATATATGCACTAAATTACTGACTGTCTTACACACCCCAGTATGAATATTGGATACAGCGGTGAAAAAATGAACATTATATTTATTCCTCGGGTACAAATTCAGTACTTCCATAATGTGTAACCTATTTAGTATTAGTAATAATTTGCTCAAGCAAAAGATGATGTGAAGCTTTCATTTTGCCAGATTCTTTCATGTGGACAAACTTAAAATTTTTAGAGTTTTTGAATGCTTTTTGTTGTTGTTTTTAATTACAAAGAGACTCTTTATAAGCCAAGTAGAGTAGGCTTACCAATTTGGAAAATTATTGCTACAATTGAGTGACTTAGATTTTTTCTTTTCATCCAATTCTTGCTATGATTGCTGTATATAGGAAAAGAAGTTGGAAAATCTTGATGTGTTTTGCCGATTTTTTTCTAATACATTGGTTTCACTTGTTGCAGGTTACTTTGAAAAGCAGTCTTTCGATGGAACTATGGAAAAAGTCGGCCATGAAAGTTAAATCATTTTCCCACCTTTTCTTTTTGTAGGCCTTTGTTGAAAATAATCCTGCTATTAAATGGTGTCCTATACCAGCTTGCGAAAGAGCCGTAAGGCTAACACGGCAAGGATCGAATTCCACAGGATCAGATACACTCAGCTTCCCCATGCTAAAAGCCCCTGCTGTAGACTGTGGAAAAGGACATCTTTTTTGCTGGTTAGTACTAGAAGCTTCTCTGTGTCTGCATAAACTCACAGTCACTGCTTCACTGCTCTTCACACTTTGCACCAAGCGTGCAACAACAGTTTGCACTGGTCGACATGACTATACCATCCTGTATCCATATGCATTAAGTAAACTAGAGTGCGCAGATACTTTCCTATTTTGGGTCACAGCAGAGGGTTATAGTATTTTCTTTTCCCATTAATTCTTAATTCTGTTAAATTCAAAACAGCTGCAAGCAGTGTCAGTTCTGAGGGGACAGGGAGAGCAGCAGGATGCTGTAGAGGGATTTTTTGTGTCTATTCTGGACAGCTATGGTGTCACTGAAACACGTGGTCCAGCCTGCATTATAGCACTGAAAATCTGGAATTTTGTGGCTGTCAATTCGAGCGGACTCACATCAGGACGATGCCAGATCATAAGCTCCATATGTAGCTAGTTCTGTTTGCCTGATCACTCCAATCCATATTTCACTTTGGGAACAGGACTTTTCCTTTGCATTACCTTCTGCTGAGTCATAAGATCAACACAAGCTCTACAAGGAATATAAAGGCTTAAGAGATCTAAGAAACCATCCGTCAAAAATTGCCTAAGCTATCTATCCTCAGTTCTTCTATGGAAAGGACAGCAAAAATCAGAAAAAAAAATCTCCTGCTGCTTTGTTTTATTAAGTCTGGACTCAGCCCTGTCCTAGTTCCATGAGTTTATCAGACTGATGTTTCTAAAGTGTTTTATTTTGGAAGTGCGACCCTTTTTAGTTGATGGGACTCCAATGAAACTGTAATCCAAAAAGAATAGAATCGGAATAATCGGCTAACTTCCAATAACTTAGAAGCCTTAATGAGAGATACTTATTTTATTTATTTATTATTTATAAGAGGAGAAAGGAAAAAAAAGAAAGCAGGCATAACGGAACAGTCGAGACAGCCAGAAAATGGAACTTTATGGAAAACCTCTTGGAAAGGAGTTGTTCTTGGTGGATGGAGAACTCAGAAAAAAAAAAAAAACAAAAAAAGAAAAATCCCATGGGAACCATTCAGAAAAAGTTTCTACCGGTGAATGTTTAACAAACTTACAAACTTTAGTATCTAGATACCACCCTCTCATCCTTACTTATGAGCGCTGGTCTCCTGAGAGAGTGGAGCAGTATTTCCATTAACCCAAAGCAGAGAGCTGAGACCACTCTCGTGTAGTATCATGATGGTCCTTCCAAGAGTGGCAGCCCTTGCTTCCTTACACTGCCTGATGTACTAGCTCCACAATGTTCCATGACTGAAAATGTCCACTGAGTGCATATTTTTGATGAGAAATATCTCTGCTTCCTGATAATCAAGATGAAGAAAGATCTGCTTGCCACCCAAGCATTCTTCAGTACTGAAATCAGAACTATTTGCAGAGGACTATCTTATTAGTTCTGCAGTGCAAAAGGAAACGAGTTCCTCTGCAAAAAAGAAAGTGTGTTCTCACTCATTACTGTGTGCTTAAAGGAAGCTTTTCACCATTTAAGTTCAATCATCGTGTTCCGCATTTCCAGACTTTTGCAAGTTTTACCCTACAGATAGAACTTTATAATGTCAATTGATACAGAGTTTATCAACATATTTTGTCAGATTGTAACTGTCAAAAGAAATCTCACAACTAACGACCTACCCCTAGATATTGCTATTGCATAGTAAGGGACCATCCCTGAGGTTATGTCAGTGTTCCTCCTAAGTACAGAGTTCCTTTGAATTTACTCATTATTTCTCATCACTAACAGCTTATAAAACAAAATATAAGTTTTATGACATTTTTCCCTAATTCTTGATTCTATTCCCTTTCAGAAAAAAAATGTGTGATATAAATGTTGTGCATCTGAAAACAGTTTGCAAATCCTATCACCTGTGTATTATCAGCTAGATTCTTTATGTTAGAACTCCTTCATGCTGCTCCAGGAGCATAAGAAATTGTGGCAAGCAGCAGTTTTTCCAGAAGATGGATTTAGCAAGCACTGCACACTTGGTTCTGCACCACTACTCCTACTATCCTGGAGGGAGACAGCCTTATTCTGTGTGAGACATCTCTCTTCAGAATACTTGGGAAGCTGGTTATGAGTTTTAACTCCGTTTTGCTATTTTAATTGATACCAAATTCATTATAGGATCCAAATAATTTCAAGGAAAAAATCCAGAAACACATTCTTTTTTGTACTGTGCTTTCAGCCTGTTCCAGAAATAGTAGCTGAAATTTGCTGCAACTTTATTAAGAATGTACTCCACCTTCAAATAAATTCTGATGCTAATTGAGGAATGCAGTTTGATGTGCTAATACTGTTAATTTTAGCAGCCAGATATTAGTTCCCTTCCACCTGTGTTCTTGTGGGCTTTGCCTAATGCCTTTCATGAGACATTGTGCAAGTTCCTGTTGTGGCTATCATGGAAGTGTGAGATTGCACTTCATTAAAAATTCTGGTTTCTCTCCATGCTCAAAACTGCAGGGGTCAAGACATTTTGGGATTTATTTCCAACAAGCTCTAGTGGGAAAGGAAGAAGACTCAGAATAATGAGAACTGTTTCCCTCTCTGAAAGACACAAGCCTTTCTTTCACCCTTTCACGAGCACAGAAATTACTTGCTTTAGAATGTGAGTTAAGCCAGGGGAACTCAACTCCTATAGTGTAAAGAACATAACTGTCCTATACATTCTGAGTTTCTGCAAGATTTGCAGAGGGCTCAGCACCATTCTGGAAATGTTTGCCTTTTATTTCTGCATAGCACGTTTGGTAAAAATGCCTATTGTATGTCTGCAGTGGTCTTTAAAATTCTCTCAAGTGTGTTTCGTTTCCTGCTTTCCAGGTCCTGAAAATATTTCAGGAGCAGAAACTAATCTGTCTAAAAGTTCAGAAATTCAAAAACATTGCAGAGAGATCTTCCCTGCTCCAGTAGATTGACTAGTCACTCTTTAACCTGAATCTGAGATTGTGAACATTAATATTTTCCAACCAGTTCCAGTCCTCGCTGGGAATGTGTACTATGTGAGAGGTCTTAGCTCTCTGGAAGTCAATAATTGAGGTGCTCTGCTGTCCCACTGAAGTGAACAGTGACAGTTTCCAGCCAGTGCTGAGAGTTTCTTAGTATGAGCAAGATAATTCCCCAACTGGGGACCCCGAAGTTCCTTCAAAGTAGAGCTGCAGATCCTTGTGCAGTGAATTTCAGCTTGTTTGATAGCAGACTGGCTACAGATAATAGGTTAAAAGATAGATTCACTTGTTCCTGCTTCAGGAGGATGGGGATAACCGTGATGAGAGGGGTATTGATTTAATTCCTTTAACTACACTGCAGAAAACAGTTCGCCATTTGATCTGCAGAAAACTTGCATATGCTTTGATGCAGATGGTGCCTGTCTCAACTATACTTCCTCTGTGATTTTTTTTGTTTGATGTGGCAGATGTCTGAGGCTATTTGCTGCCTTTGCAGTAAAAGAGGGAGTCATTACAAATCTGGAGTCCATATTGACACATCTACACCCAAGTACCATCTGGAAGCCGTCGATCTGCTGCTGTGTAGTAGCGATCACCACCCTTGGAACTAGTAGTAATTCTAAGGGAAATGCAAGGGAGACATTCTTCTCTTGGGTCCATATAACTTAAACTGGAGACATTTCTATAGAGATTTGAGTGGAAAGAATGCAAATCTATGAAGGGCTTGGATCTTGTTCCAGGTTGAAAATGCTGAATCAGTTAAAGATCAGTTATTGATCTTTAATCAATGAAGGGAATAAGGACAAATAGTTCTACACAAAATGCATGTCAGCTGTAGCAAACTACCTGGATTTGGATATTCCCTTTATTCTGGGTTGAAGTTTACCTTTTGCACAGAAGCTATGCTGGTACTTTTTGTGGCGCTAAAACAGAAGCTGGATGTAGCTACAAACTAGCTGATTTATTTTCCAATATAACCAAAGTTCTTTAGTAACCTTAATGACAGTGATCTACACTCATGACCAAGTAATCTGAGAATATTTTGAAGTAAGAGTAATTGAATGGCTTTTAATCTTCCAGACTTAATTAAAGTTTGAGTATCTTGTGATTAGTTTACTTTTTTTCATATTTCTAGTTTGAAGCAACACAGAGTTTAAATTTTAATTTTAAATCTATAAAATATGAGTTACTGTTTATCTATCTTAATCTTCAGGGAATGTCTTGGTGAAGCACATGAACCTTGTGACTGTCAAACCTGGAAAGACTGGCTACAGAAAATATCTGAAATGAAACCAGAAGAACGTAAGAGTCATGCCTGAGGGTTTCTCATGGTTTCTGAATTTTGTTGTACTTTATTTTTGGAGGGGCTTGTCTTTTTTTTTTTTTTTAACTGCATTAAGTGAAAACTATACATAAAATAGGATAAAAGAGAGGAAGAACATGAAGTCCCTCTATTAAAATGAGATGCTGAACAGTTTCATGGCTCTGACCACATCAGCTGATGTGGAAGTGTGACATATTAGACAACACTAACGATAGACTATTCTCCTAAAGGCATTATTCCTTGGTCTGTCATTATAAATCTGTGTATTTATCAGTCAGGATATATACAAAGCTCTTTACCCTTCCTCTCACTGCTTTTTTTTGCAAATTTATGTGATTTATTCCTGACCGTAGTTTTAATTTGATTTGTCCTGGTCAATTTTAAACCTTTTAGTCCATCTGCACTTCTGTTTGAGTTATGCTCCATGCAGTTTATTTTAAGTGTGCTTTGAACTACTTAGAGCTAACAGGCATAATAATAGGTTGAGGATGAATGTGAGGAATGGCTTCATATTAAATAACTTTTAGTGAAACAACTACTAAAATTCAAGCTTACACAAGACAAAAGTTTTCTTGGAGTGGTCAACAGAAAGAGAATAATTAAACATTAACAGTAATTGGAATATATCCTAATGTAACTTAGTTACAATTCAAAATCTTTCCATAATAGGTTACAAATTATTTTGTAAAGTGTAGAAAATTATGAAAAGAGGGTAAGTACACCATATTTTGTCATTTTTATGCCAATTTTTCTTATATTTTTTCTTATGTATATATATATTTTTATACAATATGAATATATAAAAGTAAAATATACTATAAATAACATGCATAACATATAGATGAAAAGATATATCTTCTTATATGATAAATAATGTCTACATAGTGAAGAGTTACGATATTCTGTCAAGAATTAGGTAAACATATATCTTTCCTAATTTGATTTTCACAAAGGATTTCACAAATACAGTTTTAACTTCCCCACTTATCTCATGCTTCGTATCCTTCTGTCACCCTCATAAAGTTGTGGGAGTTAGTGAGGCTTATGAAGATGCTGCCAACTGCCTGTGGTTACTAACTAACTCTAAACCATGCGCCAACTGCAAATCTCCGATCCAAAAGAATGAGGGCTGCAACCACATGCAATGTGCAAAGGTAAGAAAGACCTTTTAAGTAATTAGTTTCCTGCAGCTGAAACCATAATTCAGGATGTGTACATCGCCTAGACATTTTATGAGCACAAACTTTCCCCGCCTGAAATTCACACCTGCAATCTCTTGGAAGAGCAGAACCTGTTGAAAGGATCATGTCATTTGCAAACTGCGTATTACATATATTTGCAGAATGTTTCATATTTAGTGAAATCTGATTAGTTGACAAGTGAACAGTGAATGTAAGAGTTACTGGCAATACAGTAAAAAGCGTAAGGAAACAGAAATCCTTGATAGTTTCATCATTATTAATAATCTGGAAGAGAAAGAGCATATGAAATTGGCAGCAGATTATATATTTTAAGGAGTGGTAATCCCTAACGAAGATGTTGCTTTATTACATTTTTCTTTGCATTATATCTCTGATATAGCAACAAAGCAGAGAATTTAAATGGAAAAATGTAAAAAGAAACTAATCAGTAGGAATGAAAAAACTGTAAAGCAGTAATGTCAAAAGAAACTTTTTCATGACAGCAGCCAAAAAATTAGTCATGAGTTTGCACTATGCTACCAGAATAGAAAAAATATTTTTTGCCATGAGTTCAGTATCATTTGAGAGTACTTGTTCTCTCAAAAAGGGTAAAAGCTGCATATTTAGCATATCTCTATATTTGAGAAATATTTTATTTAAGCATAGCTAATATCTCTTCAAAATTAAGATACTAGGCACATGCTTGACATAGTTGGTTTCTGATAAAAAGGTTAAGAGGTTTAGAAAATCATTTTACTTTTTTCTGGAATTTTTTTCAGTCTCTCTCCATTGCTATCCAGATCCCAATTTATTTACATTGTCATCACGTGTTTTCGCTCTCTCTCTGGGATACTAATTGAAGCTGCTTTTGTGACTGGTTGATTATATTTTCGTCTTCCTAAGTGATTAGTTAAAGAGCTCCTAAATTCCATTGCAGAGCGTACAAGGTTTGTTGTTTAGTACAATTTGCAATTTTCCAGACTGTAAGCAGAGGTAAGAGTGTTTGAAATAGCTGCGTACAGCAGAATTTCCCTGGGGCCAGTAATGAAAGAATTCATTAATTCATATGTGGGATATAACAAAAATCTTTTTAGTTATTTGACAGCAGTGTTGCCACTGACCTCATCTCTACAGAATGAAAGTACAACTTCAGTCTTGAAAAGGCTTTGGCCATTAAACACTGCTGAATATAGTTTATTTAATTTAGTACCTTCAGAGGCACTGACTGAAACCACAATTCTCCTTTTTTGCTATGATCCTGTATGTTAAAACAGCTTTTAAGCTGCCCTAAACCAGCGCAGGTGCCTTTTGTGGAGGCCGCGTTCTCAGCCTAGCGGAGCAGAAGGGAAGGCCCTCCAGGCCTCAGATGCGAAGGAGAGTGAACATCTCTGGAGCCCATCTCTTCCTCCGCCAGAGCTTCATCCTCTCGTCGCTTGGCACGTGCCTTGGGTGCTCTTCAGATAGCAGAGCTCGTCCGTGCACGTAGACGGGCTGAGGGCTGTTTCCTGAGCCGGGTTTCCAGGGAGACGAGGCTCATGCAGTCCTGCTGTGTCTCTCACTTCCCAGCGCGAGCAGGTTTTCAGCCGTCTGGGTGCTGCGAGCAAGATGCAGAAGAGCAGGAGAGGCTTTGGAGGTTCGGGGGCTTGTGAGGCTTAGTAGCTGCGTGGTGCAGAGAGCTGAAGCGTGCTGCCCGCCAGAGGGAGGCTGGAATACCCCTCGGCGCCGCTCAGCCAAGGCCTCACAGCACCCGCGTGGNCTTTGGAGGTTCGGGGGCTCGTAAGGCTTAGTAGCTGCGTGGTGCAGAGAGCTGAAGCGTGCTGCCTGCCGGAGAGAGGCTGGAATACCCCCCGGCCATCACCTCTGCTGCGCTGCTCAGCCAGGGCCCCACAGCGCCCGCGTGGCCTGGGAGCCGAGGCAGGAACCCAGCAGGGCATGTAGAACAGAGCTGAGGGCTTGGGGAGAAGATGCTTCTAAATAGATGGATACATTTCTGGACACTGAATGAGAGAGGGGAAACTGGAGGTACTGAGGAGGGTCTGGTGTTGGGGTCAGTGTTGGTGGATGTTGGGTTACAGAGGAGGCTGCTGGAGATGTGGTGAAAGGTTAGAAGATTGGATGAAGAGGTTCAGGGGGAGATAAATTGGTCAAGGTGTGAATATTGCAATAGGAGCATGAGACCTGAATCCATAGGAAATCAAGCTCTAGTAGTTTTGTTGTTCATGGAGTGACTTGGTTTTGCTATGATTCTTTTCTTGCAATGAATAAGTGATTTTGAGTGACGGGTGAACTACGCAATACTCAACACTTACGTGTGATTATTCTTATACTACCATTTTTTATAAGGAAGCAGCTCAAAAATGTTTAAGAACAAAGAAATGAACTAGCAAGAAATTAGCTAGAAGAAATATCCCTAATCTGCATTGCTTTTTAGAAAAAAAAATTAAACGCAGCATCACTGGTGAGGTGAAATTTGCAGAAGTACAATTAAAGAATTCAGTTTCATTTGTTCTTGTGATATATTTAGTTAAATATATAGAACAACTACTGGTGAACACATTCTGGATTTCTGGAAAGTTTATCAGGTTAAATTTGTCTGAGAGAGGAATGATGTGGCCTAATTTATTGTATTCAAAAAACAATAGTAATAGAAATAGACTGAGATTTGACCTAAATTTTATCATTCCTTTAGAGTATGTGTTGTTAGTTATTTCATAGATAAAGTTACTTGGGCATTTTTCAAGTGTCCTTTCTGCCTCACAGCAGATACTAACTCATAGCACTTCTTTCGCATTCACTGTGCTGCAAAAATATCAGCAGTCCTGCAGCTGGAAGTAGACAGACTTCAAACAGGATTTCTCTAGAACTGCTGATATTGATCACAGTACAGATAGCACTAGAATTGAGTGGAAAACTGTACTTTTCTTCCCCGAGAATATTTAAGATTCTGAAAAAATACTGCTTTCCAAATTGGAAAGAAAGTCAAAATCCTGAACATTTTTCATAAACCAACAACTGAAGAAACTTCAGGTCAGTTGAAGCACTACATTCTGCTAATAGAAATGTTTTAACTTTGAACATTTTACATTTAAATGCATATTCCTGTATAAATGATTTATTTAATTTCAATAACACTGAAATTATTGATGATTTCAAATTTCTCTTTAAAACAGGAAATTTCTTAAAGCCAGCTCTTCCTCACGAATGGTTTGTGTGTCACTTAAACAACAGGGATGCCCTCTTTTTAACTCTCTGCCCCAAACAGGCCTAACCAGATATATTTATCATGTGATTTATTCCACCCACTTGAAATTTAACTTGTAGATCCAACACAATCGTGTGATCCAAGGAACAAAAATTATGACTGACATAGTTTGATACCACAGATCTTCAGTAGTATGTAAAGTAGGAAGAAGCTTTCTCAGCCTTCTCAGACATTTTATTTTTGCTATAAACACTCCAGCTGATGTGAATCCTTTGGTTGTTTATGGTGGAATAATGATGCATAACTACAAATCTACAACATATCAGCTTCTTTTTTTTGCCTTGTTCTTTCTCTTCTGAAGTGTAAATATGACTTTTGCTGGATATGCTTAGAAGAATGGAAGAAGCACAGCTCTTCCACTGGAGGCTATTACAGATGCACTCGCTATGAAGTTATTCAACATGTAGAGGAACAGTCCAAAGAGATGACAGTAGAGGTAACAGATGAAAATTTTTGACTAAAAACAGCACAAAGGCCACAATTTTCTATTTAAGATGAGTTTCATAAAATTCCAGAGTTTTAAATGGGAAAATACAAATTTGAACAAACTGAAGAGATGGAAAGAAAATATTTTTTATTTGTGGGTAACAGCATAAGATTTGGTTTGCTAGCTTTTTAACACTACTAGCTGATTTCAGACAAGTCATTTTACTGCTCTATGCCATGGTTCCCTTCTGCAGAAGGGGTATGCTGGTACTTTTAATTAGCTACTGTGTCCTACAGAAGACTTGTTTTAACTTTGGGGTTTGAAAAGTCTGCTTGCAAATAGCATGCATGCACAACACATCAACTCTGTAGCTACAGAGCTATTGCATACTTTCTTTTCTAAAATTGCTTTGTCTGTTTTGTCATGGCACTCATCAACATTGTATATAATGCTTTATGTATCATGGGAATAGATACAGGGAATAGATGCATTAATTATATAATTATATGTAATGATGTTTGTTAGTTTAAAATTTATCTTGATTTGTTTTGTGTCCTTGCCTACCTCTTATTTTCCAGGCTGAAAAGAAACATAGAAGATTTCAAGAACTTGATAGATTTATGCACTATTACACAAGGTTTAAGAACCATGAACTTAGCTACCAGGTATGGATTAAAACATTTTTACTAATTTGTTTCCTTTTCCTTCATCCCAAAATACATAACTTGCTGTTTTTCATTTACTTTCTCCTTTTAGTTAGAACAGCGCCTTCTAAAAACAGCCAAAGAAAAGATGGAGCAGTTGAGTAGAGCTCTCAGTGGAAGTAAGTAGAATTTGTTAGTATTTGCTATAATCTGTGGATTTGTTTTGAAATCAAACCAAATCTGCTTTATTCTAAAATCTGTTTTGAACAGAGGCAATTTCAGTCTGCTCTGTGATGTGGTCTCTTCAACACAGGAATGCATATGTCCTGGATAAAAACTAAATGTAGGGTAAATTATATGTATCCAAAGACAGAGGAAGGAAACAGCAGCAAGCGAAGAACTAATATTATGTGCTTATTTCTTATTATAAAAACACTGTATAATCATTTAGAACCTGCTGTTGTTTACTTGCAAATATATAATTGACATGCATATAAATTCCACTATTTTGGAGGAAAGCTCTTACAGTAAAAGAAATATTGACATCATCAGGAAAAGATTCTGACATTGCTTGTATCACCTTACAGCTGAGGGAGGTTGTCCTGACACCACATTCATTGAAGATGCAGTACAAGAACTTCTGAAAACTCGCCGCATTCTCAAGTGTTCTTATCCATATGGATTCTTCTTGGAGCCTAAAAGCACAAAGAAAGAAATATTTGAACTTATGCAGGTAATAAATGCATATATTTTGTTTCTATATTACCATTTTTGGTAGTATTAGTTATCCATATCAGCTAGTGTCATTTTAGCCTCCAAGCAGGAGAGCAGGTTGGTAGAGGTGTAGGCTAAAAGGGTAGGTGTTTGGGGGTAGGGAATGGACAGTGTGACTTGTTGCACTTGAGGGGACTGGGGATTTAGAGTGCAGAGAGCAGGAGTTGCATGTGCAGCTCCACTGAAGTCAAGCCATCACAGGGAATATGAGGCAAGACAAGGTTGCAGGGTCTCTAGAGCAGCCTTCTAGGCACACGCTGAGCTCTTCAGGGCCTGGAATGGACATTACCCAGCTCAAAGACTCCCTGGTGAATCAAGACTGTCATGTTAGACAAAGTACTGAACACTGAATACAAAGGTGATTCCTGCCTCCAGCCAACTTCATACAGAAGAAGGAACAGAGAGAGAGAAGCAGAAAACAAACTATTTCAGGTTGTCCTGCTAAACAGGTTTTCAAGATGTCATTGCTGTAGCTGTAGCTAATTCCAATAGTAACAATTATTTGAGAGTTGGTGTCTCCGGGGCCTCCAGCTGGATGGTATTTTCAGGAAAATGGAAATCATTCAGTTGATGGAGTTCTGCCTGATGTTAATTTCACTGTAAAAGTATTTTATTTTTACTTGTTGCTATTGCAGACAGACTTAGAAATGGTCACTGAAGACCTTGCACAGAAAGTGAACAGGCCTTACCTTCGGACTCCTCGCCATAAAATCATCCGGGCAGCTTGTCTTGTGCAGCAAAAGAGGCAAGAGTTTTTAGCTTCCGTGGCCCGTGGTGTTGCTCCTGCAGACTCTCCAGAAGCACCAAGGCGCAGGTAATCCAACCAAAAGACTGAGCAACTGAAAAAAGTTCAATTATGAGGTGTCAAAGTGAGTGAATCCACCTGCATGCCCTTGTCCTTTGACAGCGAGATAAAGTGGAGCTGATAAACTTGATGACTCTAGGTCGCTAGAGTACCTGAGGCTGATACTAGTTTGGTATGATTGTACCTGACTTATCACGATGTCATATTTCTGACTTCGGTGGTGACAAGTTAAAAACCTAAAACTGGTTTGCAGTTTTCCTTCAGTACAGTCATATATATATCAGTTTGCAAACTCCACTGTTACTAGTTCATGATAAAGAATGTATATTACACAGTTACATGTATGGCCTGTCCTGCTGTCNATGCCCTTGTCCTTTGACAGCGAGATAAAGTGGAGCTGATAAACTTGATGACTCTAGGTCGCTAGAGTACCTGAGGCTGATACTAGTTTGGTATGATTGTACCTGACTTATCACGATGTCATATTTCTGACTTCGGTGGTGACAAGTTAAAAACCTAAAACCGGTTTGCAGTTTTCCTTCAGTACAGTCGTATTGGAGTACTCCATTGGAGTGGAGTTTGCAAACTCCACTGTTACTAGTGATAAAGAATGTATATTACAAAGTTACATGTATGGCCTGTCCTGCTGTCCCCTACTCTACCTGTCCCTACAGCAGTGAGGATGCGAGACCCCTTAGGACAGAGCACATTTACCAGAGGCCCCGGACACAGCCATAATTTGTGTTTTGACTCCAGGCATCTGGACAGTGCCAANAGTTTTCCTTCAGTACAGTCGTATTGGAGTACTCCATTGGAGTGGAGTTTGCAAACTCCACTGTTACTAGTGATAAAGAATGTATATTACAAAGTTACATGTATGGCCTGTCCTGCTGTCCCCTACTCTACCTGTCGCTACAGCAGTGAGGATGCGAGACCTCTTAGGACAGAGCCCTTTTACCAGAGGCCCCGGACACAGCCATAATTTGCAGCCTTGCTGGTTTTGCCACTTGTGTTTTGACTCCAGGCATCTGGGCAGTGCCAACTGAGTGTTTGCCAGTCACTGCTGCGGATGTTGCAGCTTCCCCATATACATTGGAGGAACATTCCCCTGTTGTGATATACTAATGAGGAGATTTTACAGCTTCCATTCCTCTTTTCTGTGTCAAGATGGCCACTAAATACCTGGGACGCTCAGAAAATCTTGTTAAATATATCCAGATGTATATCAATATATCAAATATATCAATTCCCAACAATTCCATTGTACAGTTTCCTTAATGAGTTTTAAAATTTTAAGCAGAAGACTTCTTAAGGTGAGAGACTTAGAATTGTACTACTTTTTTGGTTGATTTTTTTTTGGAGTTGTGTAGGTTGTTTGTACTTTATTCTGCTTCTAAATTTTACAGTACATTTCCTTTAATTTTGTAGCTTTGCTGGTGGAACATGGGATTGGGAGTATTTAGGATTTGCATCCCCTGAGGTAAACTATATATTTCTTTTTATTTTTAAATTCAGTTCTGCATAGAAACATAGGTATGATCATAATCTGCATGAAGAGCTTCCTTATTTTGATTCAAAGCATATCAAGTTGGCAAAGTTTGGTTTAAGCTGTTTTATTTATTTTGCAATAAAAGGAAATATATGCATAGCTAATTGTGCAGATGCTATAAACAAAGATTCCAATATGGATATAGTTATTTCAGATGGCATTAGGTGAGCTACATTGTATTAAACATTTTCCAATTTCATAAGCAGTTTAGCCTTGTGTATCAGCTGGTGTCTGCTGGGGAATTTTAAAGTAACGAATATATGAAACTGTAAATTACTCCTGAATGCAACATCAGTCCAGTAGAATTTGATAAAAAGACTTAAGAAATGTCCATCCTTTTATAATAGTCCAACAAAACCATATAGGCGTACAATTAAATATTGTTAACAATTTGATTTTTTTTTTAATTTTATGTATTAAAATCGGATGGAAAACAGATACATATATAATATGAATTTCTGCTAACTAAACCACAAATGGAAATGGCAATTTCAAAAATGAACATCTGCAGTCTTTGTAGAGAAAAATACTACTTAGTTTTGAAGAAAGCACTAAGATAGGAGACACTTCCTATGAAGCTTTACTTTACAGCTTAATATTTATTTAATATTTTGAGATCATTAGATTAAAGCATACAATTAGAAAGGAAATTCTCAAGATTTCCTTGTTGCTGCTTTCTTTCTAGCTAGTTACTTTAAAAGAATCTGGAAAACTTCATGTACTCTGTATTCTATATATTTCCTTTACTGTTGTTCTTGGCTAGCATCGTCGTGCTGGAGAGGAAATTGCTTGCTTCTCTACAAAAAAATCAACTTGCTTCTCCTGCTCTGTTCCTTTAGTCTTTCATTTTAAAATAAGTCTGTGTTTTGTAATATTAGAGTGTGATGTTGCTGTGTCATCAGTGGAACTCTTTTGGAGCAAAAGCAGATAAGCAATATGCAGAGAAGCTGTTGGGCAGGAGGTACCATTGCAGTCGTGCTGAGTGATGGCTTATGAGTTTTTTATCATTTGCCTAAATGAGTGTTGCCTGATGCAGGTTGGCATCTTTGCTGCATAGTTATGGAAGATACTTGCAACCACCCGTGCTAAAGAATATTCGGTAGCATTAGTAATGCTCATCTTTGCCTATTTTTAAGAGAACTGCACTACAGAATTTAGATATAAAGTTGTACGTTTACTGACAGGTAGTAGAACATCTATGTATACCAGATGGTCACAGAAAACAACATCTTCCTTTTTTTTTTTTCAGCAAAGAGCACCGCTTGTTATAGGCTATTGGGTGAAATTTCTATATTTCTGCCCCATAAAATTAAAACTTGCTGTACTCAAACATCCAAAATCTTTCCAAGTATTCAGAAATAAAAATCTTTTGCCAGTATTCCAGATGACTATCTAAAGCATAAAAAAACAGCCAAATGGCTACAGGTGAAATCTATGATTTTATTGCAAACAGATGAAAAACAAAATGTGGTATGATTTATAAATTTATAATTTAGAAAGAAAGAAACAATAATGATGCCCTTAAAATTAATAAGGTCATAGTGTATGAGAAAATACACTTACTGATTTAAATGTTAAGTATTTTGGAGGTATTCAGGGATAATATATAGAGAGTTGATATACAAAAGGCATGTTAGTGGTGATGATGTTTTTCCCAAGGTATTTGACTAAAGGAAATCCTGCATTACAGATCTCCCAACCTGCAGTTTAGGGAAGAAAATACTAGTATTCTTCTCAGAAGAGCTAGTGCCTGTCCCTATATTTTTATTGCATTTGTAAATAAATAACTAAATAAACAAAAGGTCTTACCTACCTAGCCAGATTCAGTGTCAACTGTATCAACCAAAAATTATATCCAGAAAGTGCCAAATTTGTCTTCTGGAATACAGTCAGCCCCTTAATATTAGCTAAAGTAGGAAATACAAATATTTATATGCAGACACTAAGATAATAATCCCCTGGGAGAGATGTAGTCTGACATAGTCAAAAGTGAGTCTGCCCTACAAATAAGACAAGTAAAATGTCCTTGGCGAATATGCACAACATGAAAAATTACTGTCTGCAGGGGTTCAGATCTCTGTGTTGTGGCTCATTAATAACTCTTGTTAGGCAGAAATAAAGAGGAGACTTCTAATTCACCAAAGAAAAATCCATCAAAAACTCATCAGCAGAAGGGGATCCTGAGCCTTCTAAGAAGTTCCTGAGTTATCATGTCCTGGAGGTTGGGAAAAGTATTGCAAGTTACCAGTATTTATCCACCCAGTTTCTGTAGCCTTCAGTTGGTATTTTCTACTGGACATTGGTGGCCAGAAGACCCTGGGATGGTCTGACAAAGATAAATTGGTTTTATGTTCTAAAATCACTAGGCATATGTTTATAAAGAAGTGTATGTGTGAATATGTATGTAAAACTGGGTCTCAAAGCTTTAAGCAAAAAAAAAAAAAATCTATAAAAAGGGAGATTGCAAGTATTAAAATATCTGCAATACCTCAAGTAATTTTATTTGCTAGCTCATTATTTTATAGATTTAGTGTTACCCGGTGTCTCTTTTTAATGCATTGCATGATATGACATGCAATTTATTTTTCTGAGAACAGGTGATTTTATAATAAACATATAAAATCACACTTTTTTTTTTTTTTTTACAAAACTGTGGAGCTTGTTATGTCAGAAAAAAAATTCCTGCATGCTGCCCTGTGTTTTGTAACTTTTGGTTTATGCAGGAATATGCTGAATTTCAGTATCGGAGGCGGCACAGGCAGCGCCGACGTGGGGACATGCACAGCCTGCTGAGCAATACTCCAGACCCGGATGACCCTAGTGAGAGCACCTTAGGTAAGTCCCTGCTGTGACACTGTGTTCCCTTCCTTGTTGCCTTGCTTTTCACCTCAGTAGCAGTGTCCACTGTGGTTGTCCTTCTTTGGATATTTTTTAAAGAAGTTTCAAAGACTTTGCTATGTTCTTCAGGATGCAGCATTATTCTTCCACTTACGGGTATGTTAAAAGTGTTGCCGACTTACTTGTGGCTGCTCCTTTTAAGAAGAAATTCATTTATCTTCCCCACTAACTACTCCTCAGCTATTCAGAGGTGATTTACCTTCCTGAAGAAAGTTTGTGTTAAATTTTCACAAAGTAGCTGAAGTTCAAGCTTCAAGCAGCAACCACGTCTGCTGCAACTACATGGGAAGGTTGTTGTACAGCTGCCCAAACCCTCCCAAACTCTGCTCAGAAACTCCTACCTTGGCAAAGACAACCCATAAACAGCCCATAAACACGTTAAAGTCAAAAGAATTACATTTCTTTTTATTACAGAGTAAGTTCTCTTATGGAAACTGCATTTTACTTCTGTTGTTTTGTTGGGTTTGTAAGAGTACTGTCATTGATTGCCAAGACATTCATGAGTAACTCCTAACTATGCTGCAATGTCGTGGTGGTATTACAGCTGAGTTATCTTTGCAAAAAGAGAAAAATGGAGCAAATTTTGGTTTTTGGCCACCTGCAAATGTATCCCATATGTCTTGAGTGAATCTTAAGCTGTAATTCACACTGAATTCCCATAGTATCTTCCACAAGTGTAACTAATAGAAGAAAGGCACTGCAAATTGGCCATTCTTGAGGACACAAAGTCACAAGCCAGCACAAAGGGACAATCCAAGCTGTCCCACTTGCTGAGGACATTCTGGCAGCATTTGCCATAAAGAGCATCATGAAAAGCCAGATCACAATGAAAACAGAATCAGAGAGGGAGATCTAGAATGCAAGTGGGGCAGAAAGGCCAACTGGAATATTTTTCAGGAGTGTTTTAGGTTATTTATTTCAGAGTGAATAAAGGAGTAAAAGTGCACAGCTGGAATCCAAAACAAGAAGAGAAGTAGAGAAGTTACAAAGGCTTTTCCAGCTAGCTCTTTAAATGCTTTTGTTTCAATTGCCTAAACAGACACCCAAGAAGGTGGCAGCAGTAGAAGACACGGCACCTCCATGGTGAGTTCAGCCTCTATGGGTATTCTGCACAGCTCTTCGCTTCATGACTATACCCCTGTCAGTCGCTCTGAAAATCAGGATTCTCTTCAGGTATCTCCCCTAATCTCTTTTCCATTCTCTCTGCTTTGCTTGCCTTCCTGTGCTGTGCTTTTCTGTATCATTTTGTTTCTCTGCAAATTTTCGTAATTCTTCGATGAGAAAGCGAGAATCTAGGACAAGAAAATTGTACATTCAGACTGGTAAGTCCTGCTAAACAATTGTTAATGTCATGATAGGAAGCTTTTAAATTCTGATGGCATCTGTAAAGTACTAAGTTAGTAAACACTGATTCTGATAAACCACATGTGGCAATAATGAATGAATTTCAGATTTGAGACCAAACTGCTCCTAATCCAAGTTCTTTTTTTTACCAGATGAAAGTTTTATTCTGAAAACCATCCTCTGTATTTCCACAGGCTCTGAGTTCTTTAGATGAAGATGACCCAAACATCCTGCTAGCTATTCAGTTATCATTGCAAGAATCTGGCTTGGCCATAGACGAAGAAACTAGGGACTTTCTAAACAATGAGGCATCCCTAGGAGCAATAGGTACTTCCTTGCCTACCAGACTGGACTCTGCTCCCATGAGTATAGACAACCCAAGGTCGGCGTTGAGTAGTTCTGAGCTGCTGGAACTTGGTGACAGCCTGATGAGACTCGGTGCAGGCAGTGACCCCTTTGCAGCCGACCGTCTTCATTCACACCCCTGCAGTGACACAAGGAGTGGTGGGTTATACTCAACATCTAGTGACGTGGATTCAAGCAGCCAGGATCCCAACACCAGTGAAAATCTTCTTGGAAATATTATGGCCTGGTTTCATGACATGAACCCACAGAGCATTGCTCTGATCCCCTCAGCAAGTACAGAAACAGATGAGGATTCGCAGCAGCCCAGTACTGAAGATGGGTCAGCAGAGCAAGCAAATCTTATAGACACAGGCCTGGAGCCTCAGGAGGAGCATGCACTATTTGAGGATGCACTCAAAAACGAGGGCAGAGGAACCCAAACGGAGGAGAGTACTTTGGAAGAAAACCTTATTCCAGGTGAAACGGTATCGCAAGGCGGCGATCGTAGCAGGGAAGTACCGAGCAGCGTGGAGGCTTCGGAAGATGCTCCGAGTCAGATTCCTCAGACCTCAAGTGACTGGATGGAGCACGTGCACCTGGTGTGAACACGAGTGAAGCCTGGAGTAAGCGCATGGCAGTGAGGGAGGGTGGAGAGGCTGGAGCGAGCGCTGTGGAGGCTTCGATCCACCAACTGCAGCTCCGCTGTAACGGCCGCACTGAGAGCGGCCGCCTGGGGTTCCCTTGAGCTGCCCTCCTCCTAGCAGTGTGAACCTTTCCAGGAATATCCTTTGCATTTAGTTAGGTAGAACTTGCCTTTTTGCTCTCAAGAAAAAGGAATAAGTAGGTTGTACTCCACATTCCTAATACAATGCAGCATCTGTTTAGCCTTAGGTTGATGATCCTTAACTTGAAAGTATGGATTAAAGGCTTACACTGATTATTTTGTTTGTTTTTCCTAAGAAATAGTTTATTCCTTTTTTTTTCTAGAACTGATTATTTCATCAAAATAATATTTAGTAATTCATTTGCATTTTGTTTTTGTTTTCCGTAACTTTTCCTTACTCATTTTTCATTTTTGTTAGCAGTGTGAACTGAGGTGTTCAATGCTTCTCTTTAGTACTGCTTCAGGAACAAGTTATAGAGGATTTACTTTCACATTAAAATCAAAGATTTTTTCATGTCTATTTACAGTCCAAATGTGCCAAACTGTGAATAGTTAGCTGGCTCTAGCCTCATGAAACAGTGCAGTGTTACTCTATCAGACTATTCCCACAGTTTTTAGTAGTGAAAGAAACCACGGGGTAGCATTGCTTCTCTAAATTTAACTGGCATGTGTTGCCACGGTGACTGCATTTAATTAAATGTAGCCTCTATCTTAAGTTAATGAAACCTAATGCTGCTGTTAAACAGTTATTTTAAATATTAAAATACAGTTAGTTAGCAACAGCTATGCTGTATTTTAAGAGACACTTTAATGGAAGTGCAATCATAGCTCTTTGTTTTCATAATTCTACAAAGCATTCTATGCACTAATAGTGCAATTACTTTTAATGATAACATTTTATAAAAATATAGGAATACAGAATTTTCATATATTAGCCACTCCCACAGTTAAAGTTCAGATAACACAGTTTGCTCAACATGTTACGGTGCCTTTGCCTAATCCAACTGGATAGTTGCCACAGTTAAACAAGTAATTAAAATTCAGTGTCTGTTCTGGAGTAACTATGCTATTAATTGCAAAGACCTCCATAAAACCACCCATGGCCTTGCCTTTACAGTAAATAACTAAATGTTCAGTCAGTGTTTTTGCATAAACAAAACACTGCTAGGTATCTGTTCAATTGCACAATACTCATTTGCTGTGTGATTACTGTTTAGTGTAAAAACAACAAAAAACCCTCTTCCTAGTTGTTGTACCGTGAAAAAAAAAATATACTGATTTTAGATTTGCTTAAAAGCATCAGTCTACAGTTAGTGAGATACAATGGTACAGTATGTAATTACAACTAGAGTAAATTGTTGAAATGGCTGTTTTAATTACATATAATCAAAACCTGTCATAATACAAGCAAATTATGTACACTCCATTTTAAGTTTTGCTTAACTGTTACCAGAGATTTGTTGATATGATATAAAAGTTTATTACTACTGAGTGTGTATAGGCAAGTGTCATGATAGCAAAGTTTATGTATTGATTACTGTGAGTTCAAGTGAGTGTTTTGGTAACTAATTCACGCAAAATCCTGCTTTTGAACCTTGCAGCCACAGGGTTCATATTAGTACAAAATGAGGTAAGAATATTTTACCCTTATCCCATAAAAGACTAGGTCATTTTGCAAGCCTCTTTAGAGAAAATGGACTAGAATAGTCTCCAACCGTTCTCCAACTTTTCATCTAGCTGCCCTGTTCTCAACATAATCATGAACTCTTGGACATGTTTGAAAAATATTTTTAATTGTTCAATGGTATAAAAGAATCTAAAATAGTTCTTTATGAACTATCATCATGAATTGGTCTGAAAGTTGTTTAACTCACATAGCTTCCTTGAATTGTATTTTCTGAATAGAACGATTCTCACCATGACCGTGTGTATTGCCTTGAAGCGTCTCGCAAAGCTGCAGTAAGATATGTAGGAGTGCTCTCTGTGAAGATAGTGAAATTTGTGGGTTCTGGTTTTCTGTAATTTGGTTAGGTTGTGCAGTATAGCCATTGTTTCTGTGTTACTCTTAATGAGCATGAAATTACCCTATTAAATTTGTATTTTCTTGGTACTTATTTTAACACCATAGTCATTGACTTTACAATTCAAAAATAAAGTTTGGCAAGACTATTTTGTAAACCTGTTAATTTTATAATGTAAAAAAATTAATCTAACCTTGAATTGTTATTTGCACTTTCATAGTCTATACTTGATACATTCCCACTTTATATACAAGTAGGATACTACAACCATGTAGATGTTTGGCCAAATGAATGCTGTTAATAATATGTAAAATTCTTTGATTAAACATTTATTACTTAAACTAATTCCGTTCTGTCTCATTGCATCTTAGACTTACTGTAGGAGAGTCTTAAGACTGATGACAGAATTTTTTAGGATATATTCAGTCCTGTGCCAGATTGGCTTAGACACCCCCTGCAAGCCAGGTTCAGAGGTCTGTGTATCAAGTCTGGTTTCACTGTTGTATCACAGAATCACAGAACGGTTGAGGTTGGCAGGGACCTCTGGAGATCATCTAGTCCCACCCCCTGCTCCAGCAGGGACACCCAGAGCACAGGGCACAGGGTGGCATCCAGGCGGGTTTGAAGATCTCCAGAGAAGGAGACTCCGCAGCCTCTCTGGGCAGCCTGTGCCAGGGCTCTGTCACCCTCACTAAAGTTCTTCCTCACATGGAGATGGAAATTCCTAAGTTTCAATTTGTGCTCATTACCCCTTGTTCTGCCACTGGCCACCACCAAGAGTGGGGCCACGAGTTTGGCCCCATCCTCTTTACATTCTCCCTTCAGGTATTTGTACATGTTGTTCAGAACCCGCCTCAGTCTTCTCTTGGCTAAACAGGCCCAGCTCACTTGGTTTTTCCTCATACTGTAGATGCTCCAGTCCCTTAATCATCTTCGTTGCTCTACACTGGACCCTCTCTAGAAGTTCCACGTCCCTCCTCTTTCTCTTTCCCAGCTCACATCAGGCAGCCCAAAGTAATGCTCGCAGGGGTGGTGAGAAGGGAGCCCCACCACATATACAGGGGTAACTAGTCACTAAAAACTCTGCAGACAATCAAATCTGCTCTGGCTTAGACAACGCAACGGTCTCCGTTACTGCTGCACGTCAGCCAGATACGGAAGCCTGAAAGATGCAGAGAGGCTAGTGCAGATGCAAAACCAAGTACCCATTTGCCACCTACTCCCGTTACCTGAGGAGTTCATAAAGCCTGGGACATGCACTGAAAGGAGGCGGTGGATCCCCTGGGATTGCTGCCGGAGGTGGGTTTTCTGTCACTCTTTGCAGAAGGGCAAAGGAATGAGTGAAGTTTTGACTTTCTGCAATGGTATGCTGTCAATCAATTTTAAAATATGCAAGTGCAGCATATATACTTCTGTCCAACGTAAAGCAATATAACTAGTTCACAAAAACTTATTTAAAATACAGTAATGGGCTGAATAAAAATGCTTCCTGACTTCTTAACTACCAAGTCCTTTTTGCCACTGTTTTTCATAGATACTTAAGGCTACATCTCACTGGCAAAATGTTAAAGCCAACTGTTGACAGGATGGTGTCATTTTAAATTATGCAGGTCTTGATCTTTACAAAACTCCTTTCTGTAGTAAAATATGTCTTCATCTTTACAAAGCTCCTTTTTGTAGTGAAATATGATTCTGACAAGGCTTTTGCTACATATTTCTCTTCAGCCTCACACTTTGAATTATGCCACAGTTCCCTTTTTAGGTCATTTGCATGCAAATCTAAATAAACAGAATATAAGCGAGACAATATTTACGATTTTAGAGGTTCTGCACTGCAGACACATAATTCAGGATAGTCATATTTTCATCTAAGCATGAGCTAAATATCTACCACAAGCTATTGCAAAAAACAAATGGTGGGGGGTTCTCTTAGGTTTTTTCATAAGACCTGGAACTACGCAAAAACGATTCATCTTCCCAGTAAATTGAGTAACTAGTTCATGCTTATGAGCCCAGGTGCTTTTCTGTGCATTTTCTACAGGCCACCTGATCAGGATGAGGAAGCTGACGAGACCTTCTGCAGGCAGCTGGAAGTAGCGTCATGGTCACAGGCCCCGGTTCTCATGGGGAACTTCAACCACCCACTGTCCGCTGCATCTGGGATTCCAGAGGGATCATGGGGCACATGAGCTGGAAGGACAACCCAGCCAGGCACAAACAGTCCCGGAGGTTCCTGCAGTGCGTTGATGATAACTTTTGACACGGGTTGTGGAGAAGCCAACGAGGAGAGGAGGGCTACTGGACCTCGTGCTAACAAATAGGGACTTGTTGGAGATGTGAAAGAGAGGGGATAGCCTCGGCTGCAGTGACCATGAGCTGGTGCAGTTCAGGATCCGACGAGGAGGAGGCAGGGCTGTAAGCAGCCTTGCAACAGTGGACTTCAGGAGGGCCAACTTTAGCCTCTTCAGAAACTTCCTCGGGAGAATCCCGTGGGCTGGAACCTTAGAAGGAAGGGGGGCCCAAGATTGCTGGTTCAAGCGGCATTTCCTCCATGCTCAGGAGTAGTGCATCCCTTTGAGCGAGAAGTCAGGCAGAGANATGCTCAGGAGCAGTGCATCCCTTTGAGCAAGAAGTCAGGCGGGGAGCGCAGGGGGCCTGCGTGGATGAGCAAGGAGCTGCTGGCAAAACTCAAACAGAAGGCGGCAGTATAGAGAACGTGGAAAAAAAGGATAGGCTCCTTGGGAGGAATATAGGAATGTTGTCAGAGAATGCAGGGATGTGACAAGGAAGGCTAAGGCACATTTGGAATTAAATCTGGCAAGGGATTATAAAAGATAACAAGAAGAGCTTCTTCAAATACATCGGTGGCAAAAGGAAGATCAGGGAAAATGTGGATCTACCGGTGACCAGGGAGGCTGCCCTGCTCACAAAAGACACAGAAAAAGCAGAGCTGCTGAATGCCTTCTTGGCTTCAGTGTTTGCCAAGGGCAGCCCTCTGGAATCCCAGATGCTAGGGACAAGAGTAGAGGCCTGAAGAGAGGAAGACTTACCCTGGGCAGAGGAAGATTGGGTTAGAGAGCACTCAGGTAAACTTAAGACCCACAAAACCATGGGCCCTGATGGGATGCACCCGAGACTGCTGCGGGAGCTGGCAGATGTTATTCCTAAGCTCCTCCTCCGCCATCTTCAAAAGATCCTGGAGAACGAGGGAGGTGCCAATGTCACACCAGTCTTCAAAAAAGGCAAGAAGGAGGAGTCAGGCAAGTAACAGGCCAGTGGGCCTCACCTCCGTCCCTGGAAGTCATGGAGCAGCTCATCCTGGCTGTTGTCTCCAGGCACATGGAGGACAAGAAGGTGCTCAGGACTAGTCAGCATGGATTCATCAAGGGAAAATCATGCTTGACTAATCTGATAGCCTTCTATGATGGGATGACCAGCTGGATAGATGAGGGGAGAGCGGTGGATGTCATCTATCTATCTGGACTTCAGCAGGGCTTTTGACACCGTCCCTCACAGTGTCTTCCTGGGCAAGCTCCAGCAGTGCAAGTTAGATGAGTGGTCGGTGAGGTGGATTGGCAACTGGCTAGATGGCAGAACTCAGAGGGTGATAATCAGCGGTGCGGAGTCTATTTGGAGGCCTGTGTTGAGCGGTGTCCCCCACGGGTCAGTCCTCGGTCCAGTCCTGTTCAATTTATTCATCAACGACCTGGATGAAGGCACAGAGTGCTCCCTCAGCAAGTTTGCAGATGATACGAAGCTGTGAGGAGTAGCGGATACTCCAGAGGGCTGCGCTGCCATCCAGAGGGACCTGGACAGACTGGGCAGAGAGAAACCTCATGAAATTCAACAAGGCCAAGTGCACGGTCCTGCACCTGGGCAGAAATAACCCCAGACACCAGTACAGGCTGGGGACCGACCTGCTGGAGAGCAGCTCTGCAGAGAAGGACCTGGGCGTCATGGTGGACGACAGGTTGACCATGAGGCAGCAGTGTGCCCTCGTGGCCAAGAAGGCCAATGGGATCCTGGGGTGCATTAAGAGGAGCGTCTCCAGCAGGTCGAGGGAGGTGATCCTGCCCCTCTACTCAGCCCTGGTGAGGCCACATCTGCAGTACTGTGTCCAGTTCTGGGCCCCACAGTACAAGAGGGATGTGGAGCTGCTGGAGAGAGTCCAGCGCAGGGCCACGGGGATGATCAGGGGCCTGGAACATCTGCCCTGTGAGGAGAGGCTGAGGGAGCTGGGCCTGTTCAGACTGGAGAAGAGAAGGCTGAGAGGGGACCTGATCAGTGTGTGCAAGTACCTCAAGGGAGGCAGTGAGGAGGATGGGGCTGGCCTCTTTTCGGTGGTGGCTACCAGCAGGACAAGACAAAACAGCTGCAAACCGAAGCACAAAGAGTTGCACAGGAAGCTAAGGGAAAAATTCTTAAAAGTGAGAATGACAGAGCGCTGGAACAGCCAGAGAGGCTGTGGAGTCTCCTCTGGAGATCTTCCAAACCCGCCTGGATGCCACCCTGTGCCCCGTGCTCTGGGTGTCCCTGTCGGAGCAGGGGGTGGGACTAGATGATCTCTAGAGGTCCCTGCCAACCTTAAGGATTCCATGATTCTACAAGAATGAACACTGCTGAAATGGTTATATTTTGCCTATTCCACCTTCTGCTCAGATTTCCAGATTAGGTTTATTCATAAAATAATCTCTTTGGGAGAAAAAAAAAACGAAAAAAAAAAAACCCAAACCCCCCCACCTCAGATTCAGACATTAACATTACTGCTTCTATTAATACCACAGTCAATCCTGATAACTACTTGGATATGCTTAGGCATGGCAGTCCATGTAGCCATCATCATCATCCTCTTGGGGGTGTACACAAATAGCAGTGTGATATAAATTTACCAGTAATACTGCAAATAGTCACTGTAAAATTGTAAATATATTTTTATTAATAAATTTGTAAGTATTTACATTTATATATATTGACAGAGAAAACTGCATGAATATTATAGCATAAATATTTGTTTTCTGCAATTACAATAACACATATTGTTTTCAAAATGGTCCCATTAAATCCCTCTCTTTTGTACCCAGGTGTCTGTGGAGTTTGTAGCTGCCCTTCTAACCATTATGCCTTTATGAGGCATTAGCTAACAGACACTTTAAATTCCCATTCCATTTTTATGAGCATTTATATGTGTGTGCATATATATATGCACACGCACACACAGTGTTACAGAGCACTATATTCCAAATTCTGCCTGACTATAATTCAGCCGTATTTCTCAACAGTTTCTCAAATGTTGAGCCCATGTCCTGCCGCGTCACCTCTGCCGTGACCTGGCGCCGCCGGGTCCCGCAGGCCCCAAACCCGCGCGGCGCGGCACGGCCGGCGCGNAAAAACCCAAACCCCCCCACCTCAGATTCAGACATTAACATTACTGCTTCTATTAATACCACAGTCAATCCTGATAACTACTTGGATATGCTTAGGCATGGCAGTCCATGTAGCCATCATCATCATCCTCTTGGGGGTGTACACAAATAGCAGTGTGATATAAATTTACCAGTAATACTGCAAATAGTCACTGTAAAATTGTAAATATATTTTTATTAATAAATTTGTAAGTATTTACATTTATATATATTGACAGAGAAAACTGCATGAATATTATAGCATAAATATTTGTTTTCTGCAATTACAATAACACATATTGTTTTCAAAATGGTCCCATTAAATCCCTCTCTTTTGTACCCAGGTGTCTGTGGAGTTTGTAGCTGCCCTTCTAACCATTATGCCTTTATGAGGCATTAGCTAACAGACACTTTAAATTCCCATTCCATTTTTATGAGCATTTATATGTGTGTGCATATATATATGCACACGCACACACAGTGTTACAGAGCACTATATTCCAAATTCTGCCTGACTATAATTCAGCCGTATTTCTCAACAGTTTCTCAAATGTTGAGCCCATTTCTCAACAATTTTAGATTAATTTTCTCCCAGATGAAATAGACCTTAAGTGAAAACCACTCTGGCTCAGTTGTACAAAATGAGCGCAATATACACGGCACAGAAAAAGAACCATCAGGACGAACGAAGACCTTTATGATCTATATAATGTTTATTCCTTATAGAAAGAAAAGTGTTAGCTATCTAGATGAAGTAATTTCCCCTTCATACACAGCCAGTATTGACACATTTTTCTACCTTCTGCTATAAGCTTTTGCCCACACAGTGTTAGAGCTTTAAACTAGATAAGCGTGTGAGATCACGCCAAAGATGCGTTTTGAATAGACTATTAAAAATACTACACTAAGGACCAGTGTTCCAGCTATGGTACAAACTATTTGTAGACAGTTATGAAAGTGCTTCATCCTTTTCTTGGGTGATCTGACTAGCTCTGTAGCCAGCTCTTCTCAGTAATCGATACTTCTGCCAGGAGACACGTGTCAACCAACGGGGTAATGTCCAGCAGCAGGGTACAAAAAAGCAGCTCTAGGCAGTGCAGGAAAAATCTCACCTGGGGATGTTTTTCCCAGAAAACACCATCATCAGAAGCGTGTGGCAGACAGAGATGCCTACCCCAGAGGAAAATACCATCAAAAATACATTAACTGACAACCCCAGGTAACTTTTAAGTGCAGCTGACTGAAAAGGACAGGTATTTGCCATATTACTGAAATCTAACTGTAAACCAGCAGTGGTAAATAACTAAGCTTGCTTATCATGTAACAAGAACTGCCAGACCTCCTTTATGTTTTTTATTAATTAAATACATTTTTATTAACTGAGGTAAAAGCTCAGGGAATTAACAGTAAATTTACATGCGCAGCGGGAATGTTGTGCCCTTAGGAATCAGTGTTGACCTGCAGTTGTCCCACTAGCTGACAACGGAGATGTGAGAACGTTAACTACAAACATAGCCACAGTTCGGCAGTAAATCCTATTTTTGTCAGTAGTGATAAAGGAGAGACAACGCCAAAGCCACACACGAAGCTGCGCGTAAGGACCTCGTCACTACATCAACACCGCAGCTGCTAAAAATGAAGCATAAATCTTATTTTTAGTGATACACAGATTTTCTGGCACCATCGATCCAAATTCTGCTCAAAGACTTGGGCTAAAACTGCTCCAAGCATCAGGCCCTCAAGAACTGCGTATAATGAAGCAGAAATAGTAGAGATAACCCGCTCAGCAGAAAGCCTGAGCCACACAACTCCCATTTGCAAGAAGACTCAACGGTCATTAAAAAGAAGAACCCGAACTGATGAAACAGGACAAGTACGGGAACAATAGCTTTTGTTAAAGGGTGTGTGTTTGTTATTACCGTGCAGCGCAAGCAAACACAGACCACAGCGCAGCTTCAGCACGCACTGAAGGAAGGGCAGGGAGCTGCGGGCTCTGATCCTGCCGCGTCACCTCTGCCGTGACCTGGCCCGGCCGTGTCCCGCAGGCCCCAAACCCGCGCAGCGCAGCGCGGCACGGCCGGCGCGGGCCCTGGCTCTGCCGCACTCCCCAACGGGCCGACGAGGAGCTGCAAAGCCCCAGCGCGTGTGACCCGCGCCGCCAGCCCGTCCCGCAGCACGCCGCGCCGGCGCCGGCCTCCCCCGGCGGGCTTCAGCCGCAGGAACAGAGAGGCGAACACACAGCCCAGCCCGAGCACGCGGTGGGCAGGTAACACGAAGGGCTCCGGTTTCTCCCAGCGCTGCTTTCTAGCAGCTTTGCCTTTGGGACGATCTAACAGCCCCAGAATTCAGAATTTTGGCTACGGAATTTAGGCTGAATGCCTATACGTTATATATGTTATATATATACACACACACATATATCCTTTCTGCTCTCCTTTCAACAAGAAGCCTGCTCGGAACTGCGGCGCTCGCAGGCCCTTCCCGCGGAGCACCCCGCAGCGGCGGGGGCGGGAGCGGCGGGCGGCACCGCCCCGGGCGCA
>VWPW01004536.1:489718-543147 GCA_013389825.1 Crypturellus undulatus | reverse complement strand
GCCCGGGCGCTGCCGCGGCCCCGGGCGCTGCTGCAGCCGCTCGTGTGCCCGTAGAGCAAGCAGGAGATCCACCGGCGCTCGGCGCGGCTGCGCAACACCAAGTACAAGTCGGCGCCCGCCGCGGAGAAGAAGGTCTCCACCAAGGGCAAGGGCAGGCGGCACATCTTTAAGCTGAAAAACGTAAGGAGGCGGCGGCGGGGGGGCTGAGCCGCCGGCGGTGCGACGCGCGTTTCCTCTTCCGCCTCTTTCCGGGAAGATCCCGCCGCGCTTTCTGGAGACGGGGACGAGGCGGGGGGGGTGGCGGTGGCCGCGTTGAGCGACGCTTCTCCCGTCTTCCCGCAGCCCATCAAGGCCCCCGAGTCCGTGTCCACCATCATCACGGCCGAGTCCATCTTCTACAAGGTAACGGCGCCCGCGGGGCCGCTGCCAGATTCCCGCCTCAGGAGTTAGTTTTGCCAGCCGGGAACTGCTTACAGAAGCCCCCGCTCCTTCCCGAGCAGTAGGTGCAGCGCTCTGCCCCGGTGTGCGCCACGCTGCGCTGATGAGCAGCTCCTTGCAGAAGTTGTCCTTGTCCCTCTTGTTTCTCCTCAGAGGAAGATGCATCTCGCTCCCCGTTGCCATCAGGAATTTAAAACCTCCATTTGCGCAAGTAGGAAGCAGTAGGTTGCTTCGTGCTTCCAGACGCTGCTGGGTGCTTCCAGCAGCAGGGGCTGCGTGACCCTGCTGCAGCGTGAAGCAGCGCTATCCCGGCTGTGCAGCCGCGTGCGCGTCGCAGAGCCCCGCGCGGAACGGATCAGCTTTGGCACTAGCAGGAGATGGGGCTGTGTTTTGGGGCTCGGGTGCCTGCAGAGCGGAACACTTAATGAGCAGGAAGCTGCTTTTCCGGTCCCCACAACTTACTGCTGTGTCTGGATGGCTTCAGGCTTGCCGCTCTCCTGAGAGAAGGAGAGAGCTTGGGATAATTTAAGATGCTCCTGGACCAGGGTTGCCGTGAGGCTTCTAAACCCAGGCTGCTTTATTTCTTGTTTGTGCGTCTTCTAGGGCGTGTACTATCAAATTGGAGACGTCGTCTCGGTGGTCGATGAGCAGGACGGGAGAACGTACTATGCTCAGATCCGGGGCTTCATCCAGGACCAATACTGCGAAAAGAGCGCGGCGCTGACCTGGCTCATCCCGACGCAGGCCAGCCCCAAGGATTGCTTTGATGCTGCATCCTACATCATAGGTAATCCAGCAGCCATCATCTGCTGCCGCCTCTGTGTGCCTCAACTGATGCAAGCGGAGCTGCAATTTTTAAATTAACTCTTTTGTCAGAATCATTTTATAATTGCCACATTTTAGACCCTAATCCAATAAACATTTAGCTCACTTGAACAATATTATATTGTACATACATACATACATATATATGTATGTATGTGTGCGTGTAATGTACAGCTGCAGTGAGTGGGATTATTTACTTACGTGTGCTCACAAGCGCACTTATAGTCTTGCAACTTTGAGGATCAAATTATTTCTCTACAGCTAGAATACAAGTTATTACGGTATAAACCTGATATACTGGAAAACCTGTTTCTTTTAAAGGATCTGAATTAGATGGACTTTATCCTGGGCATTTGGAATGGATAGGGCATAAGCACTAGCATACAACATCCTCTATAACTGACTATAAAATTAGTAATAGTGGGAGAAAATCCTTTTGCTGGGAAGACCTTCAAAAAGAAATGGAAATCATACTGAGAAGAAATGTAGAAGTTTCTTACGTAGTATTTGAGGCTACTGAAATGGGATATTATGCAAGGGATTTGGGGTGTTGTTGCTTCAGTTTTAAGCCTTAAAATTTTGACATACTTGTTTCTTCCTAGGACCTGAAGAAGATCTCCCAAGGAAAATGGAATATTTAGAATTTGTTTGTCACGCACCTTCAGAATATTTCAAGTCTCGATCATCTCCCTTCCCAACTGTTCCTACGAGACCAGAGAAAGGCTATATATGGACTCATGTGGGACCTACTCCAGCAATCTCCATTAAAGAAACTGTTACCAATAATTTATAATTTTTTTTAAATGGAATGCTCTGGACCTACTCTGGGTATATTCTCAGATCTGCAAACTCCATAAAAGAAGTTAAAAAATGTAAGAAATTCAGGTTACTTCATGGATTGTGGTACTTGTTTAAAGTTTTATATGATCTTTAAAGTGGAAGGTCTCTTTTTATTTGATGCGTCTGTTCCATTCTTCAGAACTGGGCATTCTTCTTGCCCAGTTTGGGGAAAAAGGTACAAATTTCATGCCATCTTCCCGTTCAGTGTGCAAATGAATGCCTTTAGTGTTGTTATATGCTAATTTATTTCCAGAAAGTGAGTTACAATCCATACTTCGAATCATCCAGCACTTTATACACTTTTTTTAACGTAGTTAACTGTGACTGAAATTTGTGTTTGTTTCTTAAAAATTCTTAATAACCTAAGATTGCTTTCAAATAAATGCTTTGAGGATCTAAACTTGGTCAGTAATGCAGTTAGCAGTTTCCCGTTGTTGCATTAGAGAGAAGTGACCTCCTTTCATTTGTTCTTTAAAGTAGAACCCATTTTCCTGGCACTGTGTGCGGTAACAGCTGCAGTCTGCTGAATTGCCATAGAGTCACTGTGGTTGGGAAAGACCTTCAAGAATATCGAGCCCAACCGTAAGCCCTTTATCACCCCTGCTAACCTGTAGTCCCCAGGCGCCTCATCTACACGTTCCTTGAACCTGCCAGGGACAGGATTCCACCGCTTCCCTGGGCAGCCTGTCCCAGTGCTTCACCACTCTTTCCAGGTAGAAATTCTCCCTCACGTCTAACCTGAACGTCCCCTAGCGCAACTTGAGGCCATTTGCTCAAGGCTTGTTCGTCTAAATCTAACAAACGTGCACCCGTGCAGCTTTCTGCTGAACTTGGTCTCCACGTGAGGATACATTTCTTGCTAAGCTGGATACAGGTGAAGGAGATAATGTTTCTGACTTTACAATCGTGGCCTCCTTGCAGCAGAATTTTATTTTATCTTATTTCCAGAGCAGGCCAATGCTGGCTGATTTGAGTCCAGTGTTGTTACTAGTTGCGTTAGCTTGGCCTCTGAAAATTTGAGTTCAATTCTTTTAATTTCAGCCTTTGCAGTGCGTAAGGGTAAAAAGCAAAATCGTCAAACAGTTTTTAAGGAAGGAGAAAGACTAATCTTATATTTGGCTGCTCTCAGTATATGAATGAAATATTTAAATAGCTAAACTGAAAAAATACCAGAGTTTATCTAAAGGTATTAAATAGGAACTGTGTAGTTCCTATCACAGCTTTTTTGACTTATTTTTTGACCATAGCGCCCAAAGCCCACAGATCAGCCTTAGCATTAGCTTAGTGTGAAAGGCTGTAAAAGTTGCCCCAGTGTTACGTTTAACAGCACAGAACTCTTTGATTTGCAGTGACCAGCGCGTCCTCCCTCAGAAGTTTTGTCTCTTCTCTGTGCAGTCTGCAAGCTTCTCACATGGGCTTCTCTCCTTATTCCTCACCTCAAGTTGCAGATTTGGTAATAAATGGGACATCATTCATTCGATCATTCATTTGTGAGCGTGAAACCATCTCATCAGCATCATTTTATAGTTTATCACAGTACATTACACCGCACTCAACTTCCCCCTACTGTCCTTTTAACACCTATTTCAGCAATTTCCCAAGACACAACTTTTTTATGAGAAGACTGGTACACAAAAAGGCATTCTGAAATCTCCCTGCCAGACTGTGGTTAGTCTGAGCTGACACATACCTTCCTTTAGGAGATGAGTAAAAGGAGAGAGTGGAAAGGTGTGTTACTCACTAACTGCGAAGTAAAGAAGAACAACATGGCAATGTCTATGTAAAGTGTCCATGCTGTCCCAGTGATCACGGAGGAATGATCATCTCTGGGTCGTCTTTTAAGATCAGCTACTGTCTTCATCAGATCCTTGTAAGGAGAGGAGAGAAAAAAGTGAAAAAAGTAGAAAGAGAATGATCAATTTTTAGGTTTCTACAGTTTATACAAAATCTTAACTTCTTGCTGTTTACCCTTATTTGAGGATAAATGTTCAATAAAAGGGACAATTTAAAGAAATCTCCAGGTATGATTTGCAGCTGGAAGTTTCTGTTTCCCAGAATGATTGAAATTCCCTATTACTGATGAGGGCAAAGTCATAACCGTGCTCCAGCAGGGGCAATAGTTGGTTACAGAGTCCTCACGACTGCAAAATTTCTTTTAGACAGTTGATCACAACCAACAAATGGCAGTGAGAAAGAGAGACTAAGGAGGAGGAGGTTAAGAGGAGAAAAAAAAAAAGATGCTACTGAGGGAGATGATAACTCTGTGAGGAAGCCTGAGCATGATGGAGGAAGGGACAGATGGGCCTCTGGAAGGAGGTTCAGATTTCTCCTCATTTATATAGCGGTATTTTTCTTTCTTGCCTCAGGTGTTTCGTTAATGGTCCCTACTCGCCATCTGTTATTTTCTGATACAGCTCCTTGCCTATGAGTGACATGAATATGATGATGATGAAGAACTTGCAACCTTCTGCGATGTCCATCCAGGTGGAAGACTGCCCGTGCTGCTCCATTACTTTCCTTGGAGGCCATGGGCTGCTTCACAACGTCACAGGACTGTCGTCTCTGTGGCCCTTCACAGTTCTCACCGGGTTAGACACACACCTTCCCCTCTCACTGCCACCAAAGGAGCAGCCCTGGTATCTAATATTCTCCTTTTCACGGCAGCTTACTATCAGCAGTGAGATTGCGCAGTTTGGAAACAACTGTTAATGGTTGGAAATAAATAGCTAATAATTTTATAGCAAATAACTAAAAATTTTAGTAGTAAAGCAAGATATCTACCTGCTTTGGCAGATGAAGAGAACACCTTTTTATTTGCTTCACCAAATTCTGAGTTGAAAACTTCCAGGGAGGAGAGATTTGCCCTTCTACAGAACAGGTCTATGTGGCCAGTTTTGCAGATGCAAAGATTTCAGTATCCTCCCATGTCAAGCAGCAGGTCATGCTGAGCTCAGTGTCTGAATGTGGGGTCGAGGAACCTCACATTAGACATAAAGTTTAAAAGTTGAAAAAAATGGTAGCAAGATAATGTCTTACTCTTAGGAAAGAAACAAAAGTGCACGCCGTAGAAATGTTCTACTTACAGTACCAAAGAACAGAGTTCCAAATGCAGCGTATACAGCCGTAAACACCTGTAAGAAAAAGCAACAATTTTTGATCATTGCCGCTATGAAATACAAGGTAGAATGCACAAAAAAGGCATCCTTCACTGTATTTAAATCAATAGCAGCAGCAAATCTAAAAGAAATGCATAATCTGGTCAGGTTAAGAAAAGATGCAATAAAGATAAGACTACCAAACAATGTAGTAAAATGCTCTAGTAGTTCGTAATCTAAAACAAACATGAGTCCACCATAGTTCTGGTTCTAACCATGATAGATAATGACTTGGTTTGGAAAGGTGTAAAACTCAACATTTTCTAATGGGACAACCCACAGGAACTTCAGAAACCTATTTAAACATACGGATATATATTTATGCTATGTATTAGGCATGAAATAGGAAACACTTTTGAAAAGAAAACTAATTAAGCATAATCAGACTGATTAAACACAAAATACTCCATCTAAACATTTTTGCCACTTTCCTTAATACAGAAAAGAACCTTAATAGAGAAAAGAACTTCTGCATTTAAAAATTTTTGTATCATTTACTACAGTATAATAAGAAGCCGATGATACAACCCAAAAGTGATACAGTGATTGCGGGCACTGTACAATATAAGCTAGTGCCCAGCAGTGCATCCTGTAGATGCACATCAAGTAAATACTTACAGAGGAACTTAAAAGGGCATGAAAAAGCGCTCCCACAATCAGCAGGTTGCTTGATCCGACTGACAGGCTCATGCTCATCCAGGTTCTCTGAGGACAGCAAGCACAATAAGAGTGTCTGTAGTTACCAATAGCCACCCATCTTTAAATTAAAAAAAAAAAAAAAAATAAAAAAAAAAGTTGCTAGGGTTACTGATTGAGAAAGTAGCATTAATGATATAGAATAATGGTAAACCCTGAGATTACTACAGCCAATTCAATCTTGTGCTCCCTCTTCTGGTCTGCTAATAAACTGAATGACTCCTTAAAACCTTTACTTGATTTCTAACTCTACCAAGGGTCTATTTTTGTTACCCTCCTAAATTGACCTTCAACTGCTGCTGCTGCTGCTGCTGTCCTTTTGATAGTCTTCAGCATTTCTGAGTGATGCTCTAAGGGAAGAACAGCCAAAAGCTAATATGAGCCCCAGCAGGCTACCCTCCACCTGCGCACATCTGGACTCTGTCACCCTTAGTATAGCACATCTGTGCAGAGAGAAATGGAGCTGCTAGAGACATGTGCAGGAAGGCAGGACCTCTTCACTAGCACCACAGTTCTTAGGTCTGACTGCCCTCAGCTTTTACGTTTTCCTTTCTTTTAAAAAACTGAGCATTGTTAATCTTGATGATGTGAACAAAACTAGTAGACATGATGGCAAGACATTGAGTGACTCAAAAGGGTAAACAGATTAAAAAATGTCATTCAAATCATGAAAATACAGATTATTTGTTATTCAATACTCCATTAATGGTACTTACTTTTGACATCAGAGCAAGTACAATCAATAGCAGCGTTAAAAATGCAGTTACTCCTCCAACTGCAATGAAAGTCCCATCACGGAAACTAAGACATAAGATACAGTTTATTGTTGCAAAGTGCTCAAGGAGAAGACAAGACAATGAAATAAAAACACTTAAGAGACTTACTCTGACATAATTCCAAGTACTATACTTCCAATTACTGTCTAAAAAAGACAAAAAGATGTTTTTTTTTAGTGTTGTAGAACAAGCTCCCTTAGTAATTACTAAATGTTCTTACTTTTTTGATTATACTAGAACGTGCTAAAAATGCTTCGAAATAGCAAGAATTCTGATGACAAGGTCCATAAAGAGCTTAGATCCCCAGTCGCTGTCTTACTAAATCACGATAACTCCGTATGTATGTGAACAAACTGTTCGTCCTGTTTCTTCACATTCAGAATATCAACCAGTAACCAAGGAATAATGAATGATTTGCCAAGGAGCTTCTTACGGACACTGCTGGAAGAAGGAGATGTCTGAGAAATTTCTGAGGACTTCTCATTTTAGGAAAATACAGAACTTCTAGAAAATGGGCTCAGCAATGGAAGGGCTACTATAGGACCCCATAGGGGCCAGATTTGATGGTCTGCACTTGAATGACCTTAGCTCACCGAGTGTTATACTCTCTTTTCTGCTTTGTACACCACTACTCCCCATGCCAAAACCTAGGCAGGTTTCATTCTGCAACACTGTAGTGCTTTGAATGGATATACTACTACTAAACGTATTGCTTTGGATTCAGCACAGTGACCAGCCAACATAGTTTTTTCTTAAGCAGTTCTAAAGATGGAACATGAAGCTAAGACCTGAAGTTCCTCATATACAGAACATTCATCTGCCTGTAGCATGAAAATACCTTTTTTCTAATTGTAGGAAATCAGTATTATTCAATACATTTGCCTTGTAGAACAGAAAAGTTTCCAAGATAGAAGTAGTGCACACATTGTTTTTAGAACCAATCTTTGACTGAGGTGAAGGTTTCCTTTTGTGTCTATTTAGGAGGAATAATATTATAATAACATAGAAGAATAAAATAAAATGGTGATTAAATAATAATATTTTGGAGTTTGAAAAGGAAAAAATCATGGGCTTCAACAATATACTCACCCCCAGGAAGGTGTAAGCAGCATTATCCAAAATATTCTTCTTGAAAATTGCAAACAGGCTAAGAATAGCAAGACTTGTCCCATATAAAAAAGAAAAAAAAAACACTTTTAGTGATTAATAATTTAAGCAAATTAAACAAATAATTAAATTTTACTGTTGAAAGGAAAACATTGAGATTTCACATGTCTACTGAATATTCAATTATTTGTTCAACATATTTTCATGTTATAAAAATAGGCTCTTGGTTATACAAAGACGTACTAGCCAAAATAGAGAAATGACTTGAGAAATATATGCTAAATCATGTAAATAAACAAAGGTTATATGTTCTTAGGCATTTGTCATATATTTGTAGGTGCAATAAGAACATGTTTTGGTGTGAACTAAACAGCATTTTTTAGCTCCAATCTTTAGTTACAATCTGTTCCAAGACTGGAAGATCTGTAGCAGAAGGCTGGACCAGAAAGGAAAACGCGTGGAAGCGTAGGGCAGCTTTCCCAGAAGATGTTGTTTACGGCTCCGAGTTTTCTGACAAGCAGTACGCCAGCATGTCTCTGGCTTTTACATTCTAACAAAGATTTCCTGCTGCTGCTCCTGTACTCCTGCCTCTCCTTCCAGTACCTGGGCACTGCTGGCAGAGCCACACGGCCCAGCATGGGCAGCCCAGGGGACGTGGATGCGAGCACACCCCAGAACAGGAGACAGGTAACAGATCCTGCCTTAGGACCAGCAACTTTTACTTACTTTCCCCTCTGCTCCTTTCCTCCGCAGCAGTTAGGTTTATTTTTCTTTTACATTCACCTCTTCACCAAGCGCTACAGTGAGAGCTGACTGAGCGTGTGAAGCCCTGAACTTCCAGGGAAGCTCAAATGGCTGCAATTGATACTACAGACTCATGCAAACTACTACAACCTTTTTCCAGCTATTTCAAGGATTGGCTGATGGACAATGAGAAACCTAACCATCACTATATGGAAGTTCACACTTCCTACTTTTTTTTACTTCATATCTGCCAGCACACAGTGCTAGTATATGTCTGTTTTCTCCCCTCACATTGCAATTCTAGCCTTCAAGGAAGAAAAAGGGATATTGCAGAAGATGGGAAGAGAAGACAAACTGGGTAAGAAATGAGTTTATTTCCTTCTCATGCCATAATCCAACCAACAAAATCAAAAGGTATAGGAAGAGAAGTAGTACAATACTGATCTGATCCACTCTGGGAAAGGTACCAAGAAGCTCTGTTAATTAGCTCTTGGTTCACAACATTTACCTGAACTAGTAGTCTGCTGTGTCCTTTCTAGGTACTTACCTGGGTGGAAGAAAAACCCACAAATAGTCCTGAAGCTTCCAGAAAAATCTGGTCCTAGAGAAGGACAAAGCTGCAGTTACAGCATCTTACATATATACATACAGAAATATATACATCTCAGCATGACTTCTGACCCCAACAGCACTGCCAGAATTTAAATGAACCAAAACTGGTCCCCTGCCTCCCACTGTTCTTGCTATCGTTTGCCTGAGATTTCTCTGAATGCCCCTCAAACCCCAAATGCTCTCCTAAAGAGGAATGATGAAGAGTAACAGACAAATAACAGTGACAAACTGTTTTTTCTTTTTTTTTTTAATTGAACATGGGATTTATGATGCCTAGTTTACAGAATCCATGCTGCTGATCACCTTTGATGATATCATCTGGAGCCATTGTGCTAAACATGAAAATGATCTGGCAGAGTTTAGCCCCTCCTCATTTGAAAAGTCCATCTAATGCCCTCAAAATATTTGGCAAGCAGTCTTATTTCCCTTACATTGCTGAAACAGTGAGGAAAAGAAAAACTGCTGTTTCCTGCTAACTGCAAACGCACTATGGATAAGGCCAGGGAGCCTGTCCTGCACATTTCATGCAGCCCCTCATTTTCCCTATTTTTTTTCAGCTGCTAGCTATGTGCTTGAACTTCTGGTTCGCAGTCTTCTAGCTTTTTAGCTACAAAGGAAAAATGACTTCAAGGCCACAAACCTCTGAGAACTTCGGAGAATCTCCGAGAACAGAAATGGGACAAATACCACTGTGGTGTGAACACAGTGGTGTGCTCTGCCACAACTGCAGGATAAGGAAGAGCTCACTACCCTTTCCTTCCTTTCCCTTATGACTGTGTAAGGGGAAAATACACTGCAGTCCTCAGGCAGCCAGGAGGCTAAATCAATGCTACCAAGAGGCGCTTCTCAATGAGGGATTCAGTAGGCACATCAACTTACCAGAGCACAACTCCCAGTGATAGAGCGAGATGAAATGCAGTAATGCGATACACTTTCCTGTCAAAACCTGAAGAGAAAGTGTAGAAATGTTATTTCATCAACCTTAATAATGACTCATGCATAAAATTACCTGGTGCTGAGAATGAATGCTGAAGGGGTGAAATGTCTCTCCCTCTCTCTCTTTAAAGGACAGCCCACCAAGGAAAAAGACGTATTGACTCCAAAAGATGGCAACTGTGGGTGAAGTTCTCATTCAGCAGGTGTATGTACAACATACAGAACATACCGTGGTTGTAGAGCATGGCTTCTGCTATCAACATTTCCTGACAAATAGCTCGCCCTGACAGAGGCTCGATGTGCTCACAAATAGCAAGAGACAGCTGCAAGAGATGTCAGGGGCAACAGGAAGGACTTCTATAAATACATCAGCAGCAAGAGGAAGACTAGGGAAAACATTGGTCTGCTGCTGAATGGGGAGGGTGCCTTGGTGACGGAGGATGCAGAGAAGGCAGCGTTACTAAATACCTTCTGTGCTTCTGTCTTTACTGCCAAGGCCAGTGCCCGTGAACTCCAGAGCCCGGGCAAAAGAGAGAGAACCAGGAGAGAGGAGGACTTTCTGCTGGTCGAGGACGACTGCGTTAGGGCTTATTTAGACAAACTGGACACCCATAAAGCTATGGGCCCGGATGGGATGTACCCAAGAGCGCTGAGGGAACTGGTAGGGTTTATTGCTCAGCCGCTCTCCATCATTTTCGAGACGTCATGGAGGGCGTGGGAAGTGCGTGAGGATTGGAAGAATCCAGCGTAACTCCATTTCTTCAAAAAGGGCAAGAGGGAGGAGCTGGGAAACTACAGACCACTCAGCCTCACCTCCACCCCTGGAAAGGTGATGGAGCAGCTCATCCTAGAGACCATCTCTAGGTATGTGAAGGAAAAAAGGGTGATCAGGAGTAGTCAACATGGATTCACTCACCAAGGGGAAGCTGTGTTTAGCAAACCTAATTGATAGCTTTCTATGATGTGATGACTGGATGCAGGATGGGAAAGCCATGGATGTTCTCTACTTTGACTTTAGCAAGGCTTTCGACATAGTCTCCCTCATGGCAAAGCTCAGGAAGTGTGGGTTCGATGAGCTGACAGTGAGGTGGATAGGGAACTGGTTGGATGGTAGAGCCCAGGGAGTTATCATAAATGGGGCTGAGTCTGGTTGGAGGTCTGTGGCCAGTGGTGTCCCTCAGGGCCCAGTACTGGACCCGGTACTGTTCAACTTGTTCATCAATGCCTTGAACGAGGGCACAGAGGGCACCCTCAGCAAGTTTGCGGATGACACCAAACTGGGAGGAGTGACCGACACTCCCGAGGGCTGCGCTGCCATTCAGAGAGACCTGGACAGGATGGAGAGTTGGGCAGAGAGGAACCTCATGAGGTTCAACAAGGACAAGTGCAGGGTCCTGCACCTGAGGAGGAATAACCCCAGGCACCAGCACAGATTAGGGGTTGACCTACTGGGAAGCAGCTCTGTGGAGAGGGATTTGGGAGTCCTGGTTGCCAGCAGGTTAACCACGAGTCAGCAGTGTGCCCTCGTGGCCAAGAAGGCCAATGGGATCCTGGCTGCATGAGGAGGAGCGTTGCCAGCAGGTCCAGGGAGGGGATCCTGTCCCTCTGCTCAGCTCTGGTGAGGCCGCACCTGGAGTATTGGGGGCAGTTCTGGGTTTCCCATTTCAAGAAGGACATTGAGCTTCTAGAGAAGGTCCAGCGGAGAGCCATGAAGATGATTAAGGGATTTGAGCATCTATCTTATGAGGAAAGACTGAGTGAGCAGAGCCTGTTTAGCCTAGAGAAGAGAAGACTGAGAGGAGATTTCATCAACATGTTCAAGTACCTGAGGGGAGAATGTAAAGAGGATGAGGCCAAACTTTTCTTAATGGTGGCCAATGACAGGGAAAGGGGTAATGGGTACAAATAGAAACATGAGAATTTCCACCTCCATATGAGGAAGAACTTCTTTCCTGTGAGGGTGCCAGAGCCCTGGCACAGGTTGCCCAGAGAGGCTGTGGAGTCTCCTTCTCTGGAGATCTTCAAACCCGCCTGGATGCCACCCTGTGCCCCGTGCTCTGGGTGTCCCTGCTGGAGCAGGGGGCTGGACTAGGTGATCTCTAGAGGTCCCTGCCAACCTCAACCATTCTGTGATAAATCAGAAGCTGAGTATCTGGGCCTCATGTTTGAGTTAGTGCATATTTTAGTCTTCATATTTACAATACACATTATATAAGGAACAAAGATCACTTTTTTATTGTGGTTGCTGATAAATTGTGCATAATCATTAACAAAGGCCTTTTAAATGGTCTTACACAAGTGAGAACAAATGTACAAATAGACATAGTACCGTGGTTTCATCTCTTTTAATACCTTATGCAATAAGAAAGCTACACAACTCAAGTGTAGTTTTTCGCTATTACTATCCAGACAGAACTGGTACCTCTCTTAGCTAAGTGAATCTTTTTCTTCAAAGTCATGAAATAACTCAGACTAGACATCTGTGTGACTCCTGATAGGCATGCACTCATTGAACTGTGAGCACAGGTCTGTTTGGCAAATATACTTCCACAGTTCTGTCCTGAGCAAGGTCTTCAGTGCAACAACTTGCATGTGAGAAGTGTTAGGAGCACTTATTAATTGTATTTTCTTTCCTGCCATTAAATGAGATTCATTTGCATAGGTAGGTTAGAGCAAGTACAAGGTAAAACAGAGAGAAGACTGAATTTCAGATCTTGGAAATCTTCAGGTTAGAAACAAGGTATATCTAGCGTATACTCAAAAGATGACAATAAGGAGAAGATGTTGTTCCAGCTAAAACTTCCCAAACTAGCAATGATTTGGTATTTGGTGCATTTGGTCCCCTTCCAGACAAAGTTCAGCTAAAGAGACTAGCAGTGTACCTGCTGGCTGCACAGCATTGACCAGAACGCTGCAAGCAAGAGCCACCACTGCACGTGCAGCACACACCATGTACACATGAACACCTGGAAAACTAACATGCTCTCAGGGCCCAAATGCTTTTAGAACTGCACTGCGAACAATAAAGACAGTCTTGTACAGAAGCCTGCCATGGTCGACAGCAGAATATTGTATTGGTGCTTCTCCCTTTCTCTCTCTATTCACAGACTTACACAGTCACACTTACCTTCAGCAAGATGATGCGTATAGTTTGGTTCATGCACAGAAGATTCAGACATTCTGTGTTCTCGCATTTGGTCTATTGTTTCAGAGAGTTTATGTCCCTTTAGCGGCCTGCGTTTGCAAACAATAGTGCTTTCGCTGACAATAACAACTTCTTCCCGGGCAGCAACAGCACGTGCAGGTTCATGCATTTTGATGAAATCCTGAAGGTATCGGATGTCTGTTTAGGGAAAAAATAATTACAGCCGGAATTGATGGGTGGACAGGAAGATCGTGTCTATCATCTGGAAAAAAAAAAAAAAAATACTGGCCTGGCCACTGATCCTGTAACTGACTCAGAAAAGCTCACCCAAGTTTCTGGGTCCTTACCTACTACAATTGCTCCATCCAAACCTTCTGAACCCTTTCCTTCAGGGAGAACATGGGAAGAGCATCGCTCTTCTCTCAGGAAGTGGTCAAACACTACGTTTCAGGCTTTCTTCAGCTGCAGAGCTCCTTCCAGAAGTTCCTGCTTGCCACCCCACTCACAATCTGCAGAGTGGTCGCAGTTCCTGCCATGGTACTGAAGAACATCACCTCAGTGACTACACATACCAGTGTAATCTTCTGAGCCTTGCTAGAAATCAGATCTCTCAAAAGGTCTAGGCTCAAAACAAAGCACTTTTTTGTCTTAATATACATCCTTCTCTAGGTGGTATCAACAGCCAGTTTTCTGTTTGTCTTCAGGAGGTCCTACTCCAAAAATCCTCTCCAAGCGACAGAGGATCTCTAATACAGACCTTAGCAATCCTTTCCTTTCTTATCAGATCCTATATCTTATTAAGATGACAGCATTAAGGCATCTGAAACACGTAAGCAGGATTTAGGAACTTCTTGTCTCAAACTCTCAAATTTCAGAGTCCACCAACAATAAAACACCCTGTTGTGCCCTGTTCATCAGCCTGGCTTTCTCTGGAAGATGCATTTCCCACGCTGTGGGAGTCCACACACAGCATTTTCCCGTTACCTTTCACCAACCAGTCCTTGCATTGTGTCATGGCAATGCTGCTCTGCCCGCTTCCAGGACTGCTCTCTTTTCCTTCCAACATATGTAGGTAGTATGTGAGGAGAGGTTGCCTTTCTGCTCTTTTGATGAGTTGGTCCTCCTGCATGGTTTTCTTTGACTGGAAATGTGTTTTCTGCCTAGTGGTGTTAGTTCTGTGCTGGCTTCTTTTGTCTTTTGTTCTTTTTGTCTTCACCTTCCAAAATATCACAAAGAAAGCAATGAGAGGCTCTTTGCTCCAGAGCAAGAATCTTACTGCAGCAAAATGAATGTCCAAGGGAAAGCTCTGTCAGTCTTTCTCAAAAAGCAAGATATTTATCGCGGAGAGCCCAGTGATCTGTAGTTACCTACTAATTCGATGCACATGATGGATAAGCTAGCTGTAAAATCTGACATAATGGCGTACGTGCTTGAAAGTCAATAAAGTTCAGTAGATCAGCAACAGTTACAGGTAAACAGCAGCTATTAAAGTGTACTCAAAAACTTACCTTTCTTAATCCCTTCCTTACAACCAAGGTGGGCAGTCGCTGACGTGTGAGACAAAGGGTATCAGTAGGACAGACACCCTTTTCCTGGGCTTCTCTGCAGAGAAGTGGAGACTGAAGAGCCTTCTCCTTCACTCTCCCACCTTCCTTATGTCTTTTTTTTTTCTAAACTAATTAGGCACTACATAAGATAAAAGTTTTTCTCATCAATAGTCCCTTTTTCCAAGGAGCTGTATGTGCTGCAGGTTGGGCAAGTCGAAACTGAAAGTGAATTGTACCTACCACCACCCTGTACAAAGTCTGGAGATCCAGGATCCAGCTTAATGACTCCTTTGGTGAGGTCAGCAGAAATGGTGTGGTTGGGAAATCACATATTTATAGAAGGCTATACTTACTGAAAAGGTCTGTGGTAGGATTATGGACAGTTATAATGCAATATGTCCTTCATCTGCAAGCTCTCAAGCCAAACTTGCCCTTTTCTGGCCTGCTACTGACCCTGGCCAAGTTTGAGGCCTTGAAGAAAGAAGCTAACAGGTTCACCTCAGCCTTTGGGGACCAACAATAACAACAGTCCATTCAAATGATGGTTTTGAACTCAAACACGTTGCTGCAGAACAAAGCTACAATCTCTCTTATGCTCTTGTAAAGAATTAGTGCAACAGAACTCAGTGCAAAATCTGGGACACATCTAGTTGCTCACTCACATTCATTCTCATAGGCTGGCTACAGAGTCTTTGTCTCTTATGCCCTTTAAGATTCCTCCTTTGCTGTTATCTTCCTGTTGCAGTCACAGAAGACAGAATGTCCCGTGTGATTTGCTGGCTTTGCCATCTTCATCTTGTCATAGTGCACGATCTTCCATTAAGGAGACATCTGTGCAAGCTGTGACCTTATCAGACAGCAGGTCTTCTGGGGTTGCCCCTATTCCCTGGATGACTGGGAGCAGATTGTCCTTCATTATCTACACAGGCCTTTCCTTTAACCTTCTTTTAGTGCTTGCACACACACAAACCCTTCCCTTGATAGTAGTCAATATTTCTGTTACAAAACAGTTTTTCTTCCTAACACTTGGCAGCACACTTTCAGATCAATTAACATAGGAGTTAACATAACATTGATTAACCCATCTGCAACAATAGTTAAAAACAGATTTATTTTCTGAAACACAGTTTTATTTTCTGAACTTACAGTTCAGAGATTCATGTTTGAACCTGTTTGCACCTATGCAAACTAAAATATCTTGGAGCACAGAGTTCCCCAGCTGAACTGTACAGTGTGTTGTGGGGGGAAGAGGGGAAATCCCTTGTTTTTTTGTTTGAACTTTTAGTTTGCTAGCTTTCTTTGATACCTCATAGTTCTTAAAGGGGAATGTGCAATGATATTGATTCTTTGAGTTGGCTCCTGTGATGAATCCCCTACAAAGACTTGTTGTAGTGTAACAATCATTTCCTCAGTTTTTCCAAATCTTGGCAAGGATACACAAATTCATTCTTTCAGTTCAGTACTTTTAGGCTTCTGATTAAAATATGCAGTCCAAAATATGTATTAATATGCACATTTTTTACCAAAGTGTTCAAAAATTCATAATTCAACAACTGTGCAAGCACACATGTAAGTCTCTCTGATTTTATTGACATTTTGCACGCTTAAAGTTGAGAGAAACTGAGTACTGTGCTGAAGAGAGGGTAATTTCATAATATCCATGATGTCTGTTTTTCCCAAGATTGAATTTTAACAGCCCCTGTTGAAAATTTAGTAATACCAGATGACAGCAAAGTGAGATCACTCCAGCAAGAACACTGTTCATATATTCTCTTAGTAAACATCAGCATGCTGAATTATGTCAAGGCATTAAATGCATATATGATTATAATAAAGTGGTATATTTTTTAACTGGGAGGCATCATCTCCCGTTGTGTTTGAAGGGTTGCCTGAAGAACCTTCTTCTGGAGTGCACAAAGCAGATTCATTAGAAGGTGTGCTGTTTGCAGCTGATCCAGCAGCAGCAGTGTGCAGCATGTGCTTGAGTCTCTGAATACCTGTAAAAAAGAAATAGTGTTCACTACAAAATTCTCTTTGCCAAAAGAAACAGTGAAAACTGACTGGACACATAGAAATAATTTGCGCCATGGGAGTGATTAAACACAAGGACAGGTTGCTCAGAGAGGCTGAGTAATCTCTGTCTTTGAACAGTCTCAAAACTTGACTGAAGAAGGCCCTGAGAAACCTGTTCTGACTCACAGACTACTTTGAGGAGGATGCTGTTCCCCTTCAACATATTTTTTTTGCATGATACTGTATTCTCATTACTCCCATTACTTCACAGACAAATGTTTTGGCAACAATGCACAGCACTGATTCAAGATTGAGAATTTTATGACATAGGAGGTAGGTGAGTTTTTCATAAAATAAGAGCCACATAAAAATGAGTGGTGCTGAAGAATTCTCACATGAAATTATGGGCAGAGAGAGGAAGAACATGTTACATAAAATTTGATTCACTGACTTCTGACAGAGTTGAGGATGATGTTTGAAATGAAGCTGTGCAAACTTCAAGATTTGATATAATCCAAAACAAATACTTTGCAGACTACACTCAAGGCCAATCTAATCTTCCAGTTTGTACTTCCCAATTTGTACTTTCTATTCCCCTGACAAACTTGGATAAAATAATTAAATTTGAACTTATCATTTGTAATGTTACATATACTTCAAACTTGCATGCTGCTTTGTGGTACATCAGAAGTAAAACAAACTTACTTACACAAGTAAATCTTATCTACAGAATCAGCGAAAACCAGTCTAAACCATCCAGGTTCATAACAATGAAAAGCTTTCCCAGGACTAATCAGGAGTTTTGCATCGAGGAGCTTCTGCCATAGTTCAAATTCAGCTTCAAATGTCTGTGATTTCAAGAACTAAAAGAAGAAAATAAAAGACTGAACAAATTCATAGATTCTTTAAAAGGATTTTCAGGGACCCGATATTGAAGTGTGTAACAACATACACGATGATTATGATTATTATTATTATTATTATTTAACATCGCTGCTCCTTGTCAAACTTCTTACATACTTTTTGGAAGTCTGCCCACACATACAGTCCTCCTGAGCTTTTGAGCACAGGTATTCCAACATCTGCAAGTCCGTCCACAAGAATATTCTGTGCTTCTCTAAGTCGCTTTTTGTTGGTAGGAAAAAAAACGTTATCCAGCCAATCTACCAAAGCAAGAAAAATAGCATTTTGTTTTATTTCTGCCTATAAAGGGAAAATAATGCAGTCCAATGGACACATTTCTAGCGTGTCTAACCTCTGTCACTAATGAACTGACTGAGAACATGCTGCACGGGCCCAGGACAGCCATGGAAGACAGCCAGCTGATTCACAGCTTTCTGAATGTCGTGATTCCTGGTATACAGTACTCCAACTCTGATACCACTCATACCGAAATCCTTGTAGGACAAAAAAAGAGAGAAGTAAAATTTTACTTTATGCTTGTATTTTATCAAACCGGTATCTGCAGTCATTATGATATATAGGATAGAAATTCTCAGAAAAATTAGATTGCCACATCAACTGTGTGGAAAAATAGAACTTTCTTATCCTCTAATAATAACATTTGATCATACAGAAAGAAGAACAGATGAGTAAATACGAAGACTAAATTTGGAATCGTCAATACTGGCTATTTAAACCTGTGATCTGCAACAGGCAGTCTTTGTGAGTGGTTCCAAATCTACATAAGTGTATGACAGCATAAACCTATTAACAGAAACTTTCCCTGTGTCCTTAAGCAAGAAGCCTAATTGTGTCACACTGCAGGGCATAAAATCCAGCTTTCTATTCTCACAAACTGCTTAAGCTGTCCCAGCAGCTTGATGGAAAGAATTGTTAACCCAGTTTTGAATCATTAGAATTATTATGGAGTTCTTAGGTAAGCTGGTAACATTTCATGCATGTTAATTATCTCCAGATGGAGATAGCAATAATGAAAGAGAAGTCAGTGACTTGACCAAGGTTGCCCTGTTTTGGAGCAGTCATCAGTTTACAATTCCCTCCAAGACAAGAAAAGGCAGAAGACTACGGATCCAAAATGAAATCAGAGGTTTCAACTTTCACTATGCTTCCCCACACCACAAGCAAAGCCTTTCATACATAAGCATTGGTTTTTTTCTGTTAAGTGTATCACAAAGCAAACTCTACTGTAACAAATTTGAGACCACTAAAGAAAAAAAGTAAACAAGAATACACTCAGTTTGGCACCCGTAATACGAATTATGTCAGAATTTCTGGGGAGAAATATCATCATTTAAAACACAAACATAATATATTGACCTACCTTGCTAAAACCCCACATAAAATGTGTTCGTTCTGGGTCTGGTACACTGAACGAGAAATGTAAAAAGAACTGCTATTATAAAGGAACAAATTATATGAGTTACAAAAAATTAAAATACATAAAACTATAGTACATTTTTGTAAAATTTGTATATAAGGCTTTGAAGTGTTATGATGCTATTTCAGAGCTCTTGTAACAAACCTATCCTACAACACACACAAACAAAACAGAAAAGAAAATGATTTGCCCATAATGGTTGCACATAAATTCCCACAGATTCTTGTTACAGTGATCAAATTCATACTGAAACAAAATAAATGGTGGAAAATGGTCCTTGAGGGAGAGTAATGCTTTGCTCACCTATACTGCATTTCAACCTGTGAAAGAGAATCAAATGTTTTAGGGCATGTATTTAAATTGTGTGGTGCAACTAAACTAAATACATCTCAGAGAACTAGTTGAAGAAGTCGGCTTTTCTCCTTTGTGTAACTTCTTGTAAGCAGCTCCAAGGCTGAAGATATCCTCCTTCAGACACTTGAGACTAGGTGAATTTTCATAGTAACCAGCCTATTCTGATTCCATGGTCTGTACTGGTTTGTGTATGGGTCATTTCTGGTTTATGTTCTTGTATGGGTAAGACAATACCTGGTCACTCATGCTTGGTGGTACTTGGATGGACTTGGGAATTTACCATCAGTGTGACACTTAGGCAGTTACACAAAGACAGTAACTTACTTTTGGGAAAGAAGTTTCATTAGTCACATGCCAATAGCTTTAAATATTATTCAAACATTTATTTTTTCATCATCTCACCCAGGAAACTAACAACCCAACAGGAGAGTAATCAGGAAGCAGACTCACTATAGTAGGTAACCTGCACAACTTCTAGCAGTTTAATTTGCATACATGGCCTAACAGAAAATAACAACAAAAAAAAACAAAAAAAAAGCAAAGTGGCAAGATGACGAAGGGCTCTGTCTGTCTTTGTTATTTCTAAACTACGCACACCAGCTGGAAGCAAGGGACCTGCCCTTTAAAGCAGCCTGTGAAGAACATCTCTCCTACTAACTAGTCTCATAGTTGCAAAGGTCTGGATGTGACTTAGTTATATTGACTAGCCAGCATAAAAAAATGGCATAGGTTCTGTTTAGGATTAAATATCTTACAATCTCTGCTAAGAAATCACACTTACCGCTCTAAGCTAAGGACACTGGTGAAGGTGGCATCACCATAAACAGACAGCATATATATTTCATCCATGATCACATGAAGTTCATGTCTATGCACAGAGAAATACAGGCATATTAACATATTTAAAAGAAAGATCTTTCTTTGCATATATATAAGCAAAGTGCCTATAAACATGCCTATTTGCTACTGTACTCATCCTATAAGTTTTACCCCGAAATCAATTCTTTTTAAGGTGGCAAGGTGCACTGTAAGGGCCTGTGTATCACCAGCTGTTTATCTGATATTTCTCAGCAACAATAACATTCCATTCCATAATATCTGAAATAAAACCTGACTGCATGTTTATTTTTAAATCATCTCACCCAGGAAACTGACAGCCCAACAGGATTCTCAGGATTATGTGTGGTCTCTACTCAAACCCTATTTAAAATTCCAAACAGAACTGTATACTGTAGTCCTCTTTACCCTATGAGACTTACTCAGTGTAACTTGAAAGTAAATGCAGATGTTAGACTATTATTTATGATAACTCTCTAATACACAAACAGCAAACCATCCTAGAAGTATCGGATTTGACGCTAGGAAGCTTGGGACATATTAGGAAATCGCGAGGAAGTGGCAGAATGCTTTAAACCCGCAAGTTGCACAGGTTCCTCGGTCTAACAGAACCTCATTTAATTCGACTGTTGATTTCTATATTCTTTGTAGAAAAGGAAGATTGGTTTCAAAAACGCTTTTATGGTTTTTTTTTTTTTTCTAATCCTTGTGCTCGTAACATTTTCATACCAACTGAAGTTGGCTGCATCCTGAAACCTGGGCACTGTGCTGGGAAAAAAGATGCATTTGCCATTTAAATAAAGTGCTGACTGGAAATCGTGCATTGAAATCTACGAGCCCCACTGCTCTTTCTGTGACAAGAAAAAACCTGCCAAAAATGCAGAAACACTATATTATTCTGTGTCAAAGTAAAATCAACTAGCAGGAGGTTTTGGTAGATAAGGAACAATTAATGCTAACCTACTCTACTTAAGATTATGAGAAACTACCCAAACGCTATTAGATTCTGAAGTACGTTCAGAATTTTACAGCCCATCTTTGGCAAAAGCTCATTGAAATAATAAAGGAAGTATTTTTCCTCTGTTGGTGCCGAAAGGATTCAGGAGACTGTTAAGTCTTGGGCCGCAAGCGCCGAGCTGGCAAAGGTAAAAGATGGGGAATGGGAAAGAGACATCTTGGGGGTATCTTCCTTTGAAGGAAAGATAATTGCTTATAGATCTCAAAAACAAAATATACTAAGACACTTCAGACAATTAAATTGCTCTTGGACAATTAAATTACTTCCCCTCCCATCAAATTTTAATAATCCCTTATTTTGCTAATATTTCAAGTGATGGCACTAGCCATATTTACATTGTTTAGTGCTAAAGACTTGGGTAATCACATGTTGCTGTATTCATCAGAGCATGTTAATAAAGAAATTTCAATAAGCAAACAAAAAGCTTTAGTAGTTCAATCCACACATTAAAAATCCCAAAGAAATTTAATTCAGAAACATGTTGTTGGACCATAATTTAAGTAAAATATTTTAGCATTCTCAGAAAGGCCAAGTTAGAGGGACAGCTCTACAAGAAACATGAGCAGGACACTGCAGAACAGCACCTGGGAATACATACAAACCAAAGATCACTCAAGGGTGAGTTTTCATTACTGCTCTGTTGAATAATGGAAAATTAATAACGAGCAGAGAGCTCTAGGACTCAGACCTGTGTGCAAACTCCAGACACTCCTTCAGCAGCTGGGCTGGGTAAATGTCCCCTAATGGATTGTGAGGGTTGATCAGGATTAACGCTCTGACTCGGATACCCTGAAAAAAGAAAAGTTGGTAGTCAGAGATGCCAGTGATGTCAAAGAGAGGATTCCCAAGGATGTAAATTAGACAGCTCTTCAGGGAAGAGCTAGCTCTTGGAAAAATTTTAATTACTCATAAATAGATGTTTTAATAATTAGCCTACACAACGTGATTCCAGCTATGCAGCTCACTTCTTCAGAATTTATACAAAATTACCTCCAGAAACATACAAAATAGTTTGTAAATGAAAATGAAGTTAATAGTCTTACTTTAAAAAAAAAGGAGAGGAGAGGAAATTGGTATTTTTAAGTCCTCCTTCTAAGGAGAACTATTTGCAAACAGTGACTCTAGAGGAACTCCAGCAGAAAAAGAAAATCAATTATGAGGGAGCACTGATACCTGCTCTCCCCTTAATACATATTTTTTTCTAAATATTATGGGCACTGAAAGGGAAAAAAAAAAGAAATTAACTTTATTTTTTTCCTCTGTCTTTAATTCCATATAAAGGAGGAAGAAATTATTTGGAAGTAAATTAGGATGTAAATACAAAACAGAAACAGCTTTTCCACAAGAACTTCTTGTATGGATGTCCTTGTAGTTTAGCATGTTTCACATCTGACATGTCTTCAGTAGATGCTGAGGGAGCAGTTAGTGATCATAGGAACAGCTGCTGTGGGATGGTGGTTTCTCAATTGCTTATTATTTTTTCCTCCAGCTATTTATTATATTACATGCACAGATATGTGTGTAACAGTAACCACGAGAACAGCTTCACCAGGAGGATGGCGGAGACATGCAGGTCTCTAGAGAGTTAGTGTGTGTGCCCTGTGTTAGTTAGTGTTAGTTAGTGTGCCCTGTGATCCATGTTTTGTCCAGCTCACATTTGACAGCCACAGGAACGGAGCTTGGGGGTTAGCTGGAAACCTTCGCTAACATCAAGTTGCCATTTGCCTGAATGTTCCATCTCACACAGACTGGCACGGGCGCAGAAGCTGTCCTGTCTAGACGGATCCTGTCTAAGCACAGGTGCTCACAGAGCAGCTCAGCTAACCAGGAGAGCTTCCACAAGCTTCCAAACCAAGAAAAACCTCAAAAACCAAAATGAACAAAGCCCTCACCCAATAACAATTTCATTGCATGTTTGCATGCATCCAAGATACCTACTTTTGTTTATATGTGAGCTTACTCATCAAACTGCCCTTTACAACTGACCTTACTTTTATGCTTTATCTATTGTCAAACCTCATTTTCAATCCTGGACTAGAACAGAACTCTATTTGACCTCTTGTTTTGAAACCATTATTAATACCACTACCACTTCTTTTTTTTTTTTTTTTTTTTTTTTTTTTGAATTTTTTCGCTGTGCATCCTATGCTGTCTCTGGATGGATATTTATGAGGAGTGCAGGCAGTTGACCATTTCCAATTTTCCATGAGGTCTGTGGATAATGCACTTCAAGATGATGGCAATGTTTTGGGTATTTATTGGCTGAACTAAAAACTATTGAACACTATTCAATTGTAATGGACACTAAAAAAAACCCAAATCACTCCTTAAGTAATCCAGTTACAAAAGGAGAGGGAAGTGCTAAAAATAAAAGAGTACATACCATACAACAAGGCAAATAATATCATACAGTGATGATAAAATCACTGGTGACAGGTTAAATATTTTGAACTATTGCAGTTTCCTGAATTCTGGAAAAATTACATTTTGCAAGGAGCCTTCATAGTGGGACAATTCCTCCCTCACCTCTCTGACTTTCCAGTGATACTACATGGTACATGGTCTGCTCAAAGTCTGAGCAATAGCTCCTTCACAGAAGTTCCATAAAAATCCACTGAGGAAGAAAATTGGTCTAAAACCAAATTAAGATCTTTTATTCATAAAATAGAAAAGGATATTTCTCTAAATTTTATTATATTGCTCATGTTACAAAATTAAATTTTGGTTGTGAGAATTGGGCCTGCTTCAGTTATAAGATTAGGAAAATTTGTAAATATGAAAATATGTAAAAGTGGTTCAGTGCTGGGAAGTTATGCTGCTTACAAAATAACTAAGAAAACAGAAAATCTGAAATTATTGAATGCTATTTCTTACCTGGTTTTTAGCTCTATATAGTGCAGCTTCTAGTTTTTCAACAGTTAACTGGAAAGGGTGACTTTCTTCACCTGTCACCTGTAGAAGAAAAAAAAAATCAACAGTAACAACAACAAAAAAAATAATGTGAAGAAATACTCATATCCAGCAAAAATATATTTGCCAGTGGCTTTTAGCAAGTAAGTTAAACAAAGCAAAATGTTGATCTTGCTTGCTCAAAGAGCAAGCAATCCAGCAATATAATCATTACCTCATAATCTGAAATCAAGAACAATCTTTCATATGTAAAACTCAGTTATTTTTGTATGTTGTCCTTATACAGGACTGTTCTTTCAGTGACTTGCAGAGGAACTTGTGTGCTTGGCGTTTGTGGGTTCTTCTTCCCCTCTGACAGCATCACTTGGTTTTATAGAAGACTCTGCCTCCTCCTGCTTTTCCTCTCAGACTACTGAACTTTCAGAGGGAAACCTGTGTTAGACAGCCCACTTCACAGCAACAAATGTTGCAGTAACTAAGGGAAAAAGGGTTGAAAGCAAACTTACTTCTCGCAGGAGTTACAAACCTGCAGGTCACATATTACAGCACGTCTGTGCAGAGCGAATGTGGCCGGCACCGCTGAGCACAGCAGTGCTGCAGGCTGCAGTGCTGCAGGCTGCAGCAGAACCCAGACTGCCCCTCGAGGGGCTTCAGCGACAGCCTTACCTCACTGGACAGGGGCACGTGAACAGGCTGAATTCCACCATACAGCCAGGTTTTCGAGTGTATACCACCATAGCACGGAGTTGGAATAAGGTATCCATCTAAAAATAAGAACGATACGATTAACACTTCTCATGAGCAGCTGTTTTCGTTGTACTGTAAGAGACTAAACTGGCAGCATAAGAACAGGCCATTTGACTTAATCTCGAAGCCTTTACTGCAGCCTGAAAGCGAAGACACTCTGCTGGTGACAAGAAATACTATGTCTCACTTCATTCAGTCAGTTATAATACAGACAGGCTGTCATAAGGCACAATACTTTTATATTCACTGCTAACTAAATTTTTCAAATAAAATTTTTAGTTTTCTCAGTTTTTACTCACCACCAGGGTCACATAATACAGTTGACAGGGTAGCGAAAACAGCACAACAGCCACTCATCACAGTGATCTAAAAAACGGAGTGCAAACTTGCAATAGCAGAAATACCAGGACCTGTCTTGTTTGAAGGTAACATTCAGATGACTAAAACAGATTAGTAAAAGCTTTAGTAAGAGTCTTTCCTAAAAAAGAATTGTTTTGGAACTACACTTTCTGGTAAAAATAAAGCATTACATGCAAAACCTAAACTAGTAATTCTACTTCAGTTAAAATCTTGCCTCTCTCTTCCCACCTCTAGGTTTTCCCAAAATGAAAAGGTTTGCCTACATTCCTGCAGATTAAAAACAAAGCAAAGTCCATGGTATTTTTAATGTGTCTGGGTTCACATTCACACCCTGTTGGTGAATCCAGTATTTTGCCAAATATTTAAATCTATTCTCCACTTTTTCCAAAATGTCTAGGATTGCAATATGGTCTGTCTTTCTTTTCCTTCCCAGTGTAAAAGTGAAAGTCAAGGAAAGGTTGGAAAGAGATACTCAAAGAAGAGAAATATGTTTCTCCCTTCCAACTTCTGGAGAAACTGAGCAGAAGAAACTACAACTATCATACACACAGTCCATAGCTTTTGATTTTACTTTCTGCATTGTTGTGGGAACAGAAGGTTATAACAACTTTCTGGAAGTACTTGAGAATTTCTCCCTACACCTTTTCCCCATGAATTTGGCAATTTTCAGTTTATAACTCATGGCAAGTAAATCCTGGACAAACGGACAAACAGGAAAACAAAAGAATGGAGAGAAAATCAAAGCTATTACACTCTCCTTATTTAGTGCTTGATAATTTCAAGTTTACCACTTTTTCAACAAAAATAAACACTAAGACGCCTTCTGTCCTACAGCAATTCATCGTATGGTATCTTGTCGGCATTTGTGTACAGATTTACTCAGTTTTTATCAATTTAAGAAAAGGGGAATGCAAAGCTAAAGCACTTCTCTTACATGGTCTGGATTCAATGCTTCTGCAGCTCTAGCATAGTCTGTCAGAAATTTGGCAATTTCTTCTCTGAACCTGAAATACAGTATTAAAGTCAACTATATAACCACATATATCTCAGAAAAACAAATAAACAAACAAACACAGAAGAAAGCTTACCAAGATGAGAACAGATGCATAATCCCTATGTAATATAAGGCTTATAAAAGCCTTGGAGGTTTTGTTTTTCCTACAGATTGAATGATATTATTTCCACAGATGTCCAGCATTCTTGAGGTGAAAGAATATAGGAGCCATCTGCCACCTTGAGTAACAGTGACTGTGACTAAACTAGAATTTACATCAAAAAACTAGCCAGTGAAGAAGCATCTTTTGACTTTTTGGAGACAAGTCAAGAATTTGGGCATCAGGAGCAGTGAAACTTGAGTAAATGAACATTAGATCAGGACAGGTCTTCAACCCCAGTGAAGGCAATGGTAGAGCTCCTGCTGAGTTTCATGGAGCCAGTGTTTTACCTGCACTCTTTGCAGCAGACACAGTTCCAGTTTATTCCTCACTATGTCTAGAATAAACAATTCCAAGAAGTCGTCATGAGCTCTGGAATTTGGGTGTTTTTTTTTTTCTTTTGCAGTAACGAAAAGTAGGAAAAATAAAAGGCAAAACCAAAAATCCAGAAAAGCAGCTGCTGAGTAGGAATCAGAAGATGTGTCACCAGGCCATGAGCAGTAACTCCCCTGGCCCTTGGGCTCAGCAAAGGTGCAAGGGCAGCCAGCTGGACACGAGCCCCGCCAGCACCGGACCCAGGCAGGGTGGAGAAGAGCAAAACTGACTGCTTACCGCTTGGTACCTTGTGTGTCGGAGTAGAGGAAAAGCTCGGGCTCCAGATAATTCATGTCGGGTCTTCTGAGCTAGGAACACCAGAGAGACACATGGCAGAACACGATGTTCTTGGGTGTTTCTCTTCTGTTGTACCATGTTTATTTTAAAAAAATCAGTATTCAAAATACGCTCGTATTTTGTACTTCTCTTTTTTTGTTCAAAGATACTAGATAGCAACAACATTAAAACATCATCAAAGCAAAGGAAGAAAGTCATGAAAGAAATATTTTTTGATTGTTCTATCATGCATTAAAATAAATCCTAAACATCACATTGTGGAGAAGCGTACCAGCTAGGAGATTATGCAGCTCCTAGACTTTTGAGATATGTCAGAAAGAAGAAGAACAACAACCAAATCTGTCAATAATTAAAACATTAATTTTTAATTCAAGCATGAATTTTGATTTGCTTCTCAACCCGCAGGGAAAAAAAATGACGGTAACCTTCACTGCTGACTTTGCAGAAATGCAAGTCACCTACTAGGGCATAATTCTACCCTCAGAAATGCACTCCTTGAAAATCACCGTTCCCAAACCACCCTTTTTTTGTTAGAACAGGAGCAGAATCTTACAGGGTTTCTGCTTCAAGAACCCTTCGTGTTAGAGAACATGTTCAATCAAATGTGTGAGGTTTAAGCAAAAGCGAAATGAGTTTGGCCTTCAACCAGAGGCAAGCGTTCAGAGTAAGTATTATTTTGCACAGCATTTTCAAAGCTGAAACTCGAGCGGCCCACGCAAAGGACGCTGATTTGTGAGAGCCCCTCGCCCCAGCACTGTCTTGCGCCACGGTGGCTGCTGCCCTCCCTGAGATAAATTATTTGCTGTCCAGGCACCACGAAACCATCACGAACCAGCTGGCAGCCGAATCCACAGCAGCCAGAAGACGGCAACACTTACTCTCTCCTCTATTAAATCAAAGCAAAGTTTGTTCTCGCTTGTTCCCAAATTCAGAATGCCCTGAAAGAGATTACAAACAACGGCATCACACACCTCTCTCCTGGATGCGCCTGAAGCATCTCCCCCGCCAGCAGTGCCCACAGGAGCCCCCGGGTGCTGACGGGGGGTTTGGGGCAGTGCGAGGATGCCCGCAGTGGCCCCGGGGCCCTGCCGCACCTGCGGGTTGCGGAGGCGGTCGAAGGGGTCCGCGACGTACAGCGCGAAGGCCTCGTCCAGCAGCGCGGGCGCCGCGGCGGCGATGCGGGCGCCGCGGGTGGACAGAGTCGCAGCCGGGCCCAGCCCGGCGCTGCCGACGCTCCTCTCCATGGGAAGCGGTTCCCGCGGGGCCCTTGGCTGGGAGCGTCGAGGCCTCGGGATCGGTTACAGCAGGAGAGGAGCGTGGGGGCGGCAGGAGGGCGCGGGCGCCGCCAGGCGCAGGGCCGAGCGCTCCCTCCCGCCGCCCCCGCGAGGAGGTCCCAGCACAGGGACCTCCGAGTGGTTCTCGCTACGTTCTATACGCTGTGGTTTTCTTTTTTCTTTTTTAAATAAGGACCTTTTGTTCAAATCGCATCTCTTAGATGTTTTTGACGCTTATAAAATGGCAAGTAACTCCTAGCGAAATGTGAGAAAAAGGGCTGCCTGTTCCCTGCTGGCAGCTCTTCTGCACCACACGCTCCTGGGGCAGCTCTTTAATACTGAACAAGGTCACGCTGTTTTAGTCAAACAACTTGGACAAGATACGGTGCTTTGACAAGATGCAAGCAGTTTGTTTCAGTATCAAAGCAATGTGTATTATCAAGACATAATTTAGATTTCTGTTCTCTGGAACTTGGCAAAGACTAGGGACATAGAGATTAGCATTAAGGTTTTAGCTGGTTTGGGTGAAGGATCCAAGCATCTTCCCACCAGAAAAAAATGCCACAGCCACAAGGATGGTTCTAATCCTAGCTATGCTTGTGCTGGAATTAGATCTGACTGACACCGACAGGTTTTTGTAGCCCCTGGCCCCTGGTCTGCAGAGCTGCGGGTCTTTGACAGGAAGGGAAATCACTCAACAGCTACATGCCCCTGGCAGGTTTGATCAAATCCTGGTGCCAATATCCACTTATCCCCGGGGTCTTCTGCGGCGGTCCTGGGCCTCACCACTGCTGCAAGGCACTGAGCCAAGTGTGCGCGCACAAGGAGTCTTTCTCCCGCACTATCACTCACGGCTAAGTCATTTCACCCAATTCAAGCTATTAAGGTTTTCTGGAAACAGAAGGATGCAGCGCTGCTAAGAGAGGCAGCTCTGCCCTGGTTATCTAGTAGCAGCTAATGCGACACAGCTGCTGTGCAGCGTTTCAGGAGGGCAGCATTCCTGGAAGCGCTACAGAAACCCCACCAGCTGCTAAAGGATACGGGGATGAATTTTCACACTTCATTTATGTTACACTTGTGACCTCAATACCGGTTAACTGATTTAGCATCTACCAGGCACCATCCAAGGATCTGAAAGTATTTTACCCCAGCCTCTCTGCTGCACCACTGAGATAGCACTGCTACACATTTGTCAATAGGTCTTTGCTTCAACATAGTTATTTATGTTATCCTTTGGCCTGCTCTAGAAAGGGAAAAACCAAGGCGATTGCTCCTCGAAGCAAGATTTTTACAATTCCAATCACATATGCTAATGCAAAGAGATAAATACTCAGGTAAATAAAGTCTGAACCAGAATTGTGATAGAACTAATGCCCCGAAAATTTGTAACTGAGGCAGAGTTGATATAAGTTAATAGCCATTAAACACAGCATATCTGACAGCAGTTGTACTGAAACAGAACACATTACCATGCGGCCAAGTTCCCGTCTCCCTTGTGCTTCCAAGGGAGTTAAACACTTCGCTTAACCCACACTGGAGCCTGAAGCCAAGACTGTGCCGACAGACGGCTCACTCCAAGGGAGGGCACGTAACTGCAGCAAAGGCTCTAAAAATCTGTTGTAATGAAACGTACTTGGAAGAAGCACTGATTTAAAATTCCTCTGCCAAACCCCACCTTAGCCCCACCATCAGCCGTGGCTTCTAAACTGGAGCTATAAATGGGCATTCCCCAACGATCCCTATGGCAGGGCCAAGCGAATTCCCATCAATCCCATCAATCAATGTTAACGAACTGCAGTCCAGTCTCCTGGCTTCATTCCTTGGGGTTAATGCTGCAAATACCAATCTATAATTCATGCAAGTGTTTCCCTTTTTATGCTGGTCATTTCCAAGCTCCTATATCGCTTAAAATTGTGATCGTTATTCTGGCTCCCTGGAGAGGCCTGGCTCTCCCCCTGCTATATAAGCACTACTGTAGGAGGTTGGCAGATATTAGATATTAAATTACTAAATCATTATATAACAATAACAGCCTTTACAAACTATTTTTATCATAAGTAAGAGTTATGCAATAAATTAGGTAGCAAGTAAAATAATAAAGATGCATTAACTATGTAATATTTCATTTTACACAAACACACCCTCCTGTTAACTTCAGTAAAATACCCTATCAAAAATTACACTTAAACAACGCAAGTCTTGACATTTCACAAGATTTGCTTGAGCGCTAGCGGAATTTTAGCTTGCTTCTCCAACAGCAGCAGTGAGGGAAAACTCCCTGTACCACTGTAAGTTCATGTTGCTCCACGCCAAATTTAGATCTGTTTGCCTGAGTACTTTTCAAACCTAAAGGAAAGCAAAAAAATCGTACAAGTTGCAACCAGCCTGTTAACTGTCGTGCTTAAAATACTGTCAAACCGATTCTAGCTGGTGACATCTGATATGAAACATAACACTGATGTAATCTAAGCCCGAGCTTAAATGTTTACCTTTTAATTTCACTGTAAGCAAGTTAGGAAATCACTTATATATTTTTTCTTTGGAAAAAGAAAGAACAATGCTTTACAATAAATATTTGGGAAATTTTTACTGTGAAACTGAAATGGTTTTCCAAACAAAGTGTGATTTATGGCAAAATACCGTAACAATAATAATAAAAAATAAAGGACTTAACACGTTGGGTGATATTCGGTGTCCCTAATTCTTGGAAAAGCGAGTCTAAAAGATTATGATCTAAGGAACTACCACATTCCCTCAATATTCAAATCCCTGAGCTTTTCAGTACAGTTAAGTGCACGACTGAATCTGCATTTCACAGAATTGGCCCCATTTATATAATCTTTTCACAGAAACTTTAAATTTACCTAAGTACCTTTTAAGAAAGCAACATGGGAATGACATGTTTTTCCTGTTTTTCCACGTCTACACTCAGGTGCATGTGTTCACATCTATATTTATCACTCATTTCTGAAGAAGTCCCTCAGCTTCGAGGAAAGGCTGGGTGGCAGTTGAGGAGAGGTCAGGGACAGCTGCTCTCGCAGACAACAGATCAGAGAAAAGAAAAGCCGGCCGAGGTTACCAACCCCTCGCGCTCTTTGCAGCAAATATGCACAAAACCAGAACTCTGCACCACGTCACGAAGTTGGAAATGAGAAATGAGATTAGTCGGGAGGTGTCAGAGGTCACCAAGGGGGAGTTCATGTCTCAGTCTAGTTCTACTCAGCGTTGTTCAATAAAAATTTGTTTTTGTAGATCGTGTAACTGGTTAAATTATTTCACAACAGTGTAACCACTACTGCACCTCTCTTGTTTTCTTGACGAGGTGGAGGAGGCTTTGCAGAGCCGAAGGCTCACGTTACATATCCACATTCTGCTCGGGATATTTCCATGATCCACTGCAGCAGAGCCTCACTGCTTTATATAATAGAAAAAAGAAACTTTCTTATTGCCCCTCTTCACTCCTGGCATATCTTCTAAAACAGGGCAGTGTGAAAAAGTCTCCACTGTCCAACCGATGTTTCCCCTACAACACTTGCACAGAAGAGAATTACCATCCATTTAGCTACAGACATTACCCTCCCTGTGCATGGGAAGTACATGAGTCTAACAGAGCTTAGATATGCTCCATTTAAATACTCTGCATGTTTAAAGAAGTGATGCTAATGTAATTCAGAAGTACCACTGAGATTATATAACAACAACTCGTTATTTATAGAGCCCTCCTTTCAGGGACCCAAGGCATCAGTCAAGGTTATGCCTATGTCCATACCCAATCCAGCTCAGCACACTGGGTAAATTCTCTACATGTAGAAGGAAGAGCTCAGATTTGGAGGACAGATTTTGAACCTGCACAACCTACTTCTTAAAAACATTTTGCAAGACAATATAGCTCCTAATTTTTAGTGAGTGCTGGCAGGACCTCTGCATGTAGCCTAGAGCAGATGTTCCTTTCAACTTTTCAAGATAGTTTTTGGCATTGAAATACAGTATGCTATTTTGAATGATTCTAGATGTGAAGAGCAGTTAAGTAATATGATCAAATGTTCAATACTTCAATGTGTCCTTGTAATTGCTGACATATTTAAATGAATGAAATAAGGAACCGCAGCATACAGCGGGACTAAGTAACCAAACACTGAGAAGAGGTGTGAGGAGGGCTACTACTAGTAGTGTAACTGAAGTAGTGTTCTGAGGAAAAAATAGGCCTAATATGATTACACTACCTAATTACTTCAGGGAGGTAAACAGTTGGTAGGATCAGTAAAAACAACCAACCAATCCCCTCTTTCTCTCTCCTACCCCCATACTGGTAAATATATATATACATTTCTGAATAAATTTAGAATGAAAATTAGCTAGTTTCCAAACAGAGAGGGTTTTGGGCAGCCTCCAAAATAAATGATGGTAAAATGCAAGCTGCATCTCACTGCAACTATGATATTCTTTTGAATAATCAATAGCGGCAGAAGACAAGATGCAATTATCTTGGTTCATCTTTTTTTTTTAAAAAAAAGAGAGAATGTATAAATGGTATGCAACTTCTGAAGATAAGTTTGCCATGTAGATTTGGAAAACAGATTTGAAGAAAACATGTATTTGCTGTGAGGAAACAAGCAGGGATGGGCAATCATTATTGATTTCTGGTAAGTATATATTGATTTTAAAAAAAGCAAACTTAAAAAAAATCAAAATAAGTAGACATAGCCAATGTCGTCTCAAGAAATTTAATATCAATCTGTAGGAAGGAATTCTCTTCAAAATAAAATGTGAAATAATTTTACAGCATTTAAAAGAAACTTATTTTCTATTGGTGCATTAATAAATCTATATCGATATAAATAATCTTATCTATTCATTTAAATATCAGGTTGATATTTATTATTCCAGTCACAGTTTAGCAATTAAAAGCATTTTTGAAGTTACTATGCTAGAGTCACTTTTTGTCCTGGTCTGAATGTTGAACCGACTTGTCCTTTCCTCTTCTTGGGATTCTGAAAGTTATCATACCTGGAAAGAGAAAAAGATATTAGCACATTATTAGGAATCCCCTTTGTTTGCAAATGCCCCCTCAGATGCACACAGAACTGCACATTCTCCCTGAACAAACAATTGCCAGTTTGCTCACACCAGATGATCACTGGGGCTAAAAAACTGTGAGACTTTAAAAACACAAACAAACAAAAAAAACCCTCCAGTTATCTAAGTGCAATCTAAGGAGACACGTTCTCCCTTTTAGCAACAGTGTGCCCCTTCTTTTGCAGATTACTTCTGCATTTCTGGGGAACACAAACTGAGGGCTCAAAGGCAAGGTGCCTTTTCTCAAATGCAGCACTATGATGGCCACTGCTGCGAGCCGAAGAACAGCTACAACCTCTGCAACACGACAGCAGGCAGGAATTGGCATTAGGACTTGGAATCACCTAAAACAAATTACAGTAATCTTGTGAAGCTACATCCATTTCCAGGTAAAATGAATCCACAACTGCTAAAAATTTTTATACTCACAGCTCAGTAAAATTCTTCCAGTCACTTTGGCTAATGGATGGTCTTATGCCCTCAAGTGCAGTCATCAGGTGGGACTGGGTAATAATTAAAGCGTTCTTCGTCAGCACAGACTGATTAAGGCTGCTGTCCTCCTTGAAAACAGAGCCACGAATGGACAACAACAACGAAGTTACCAAGAGAAAAAAGAGGCACTGACATGAAGATCAGTAACTTTCAAACTTTGCCATTATGTGTATACTAAAATGTATTACTAACAAAATCATAGCTTCCCCCTGCCCCCACCCCATATTAATAATATAGAAATAACCTTTTAAACCTTTTTTTTTAATAACATGAATGTTAACATCTGGCTTATTTCCTCAAACTAGATACCAATTATCTTAGCTATTTTTGTTATATTTCATTCAATGTTATTGCAGATGTAAGATACCAAGAAATGTGGGAAAACCACAGAACATATTACTAAGTAAGATGAAAAAAAAATGCCATACTCCATTCTTGTTTCTGTAATTGGCTTTGACAGCATTGATTTCTCTCCTCAGGTGCTCTGTTTGCTCCTGGGTAGTTTCCTGGGAGCCTTCTTGAGAAGCTGTTCTGAGCACTGAAGGTTGTGATGAGCCTGTGTCTCTTTGACTCATGCTGGTTAAATCTTGAATTATGGAGTTTGGTCCAGACAGACACAAAGAGCTCTGCATGGAGAAATGCATTAACTCACTAGGGATCGAAAGGAGCAGCCCCAAACTTGGCTCACTTTTTATACCAACTTATTTCAGGAAAACCTTGCTCCCACCAGAGTATGTTCTCTTAAAAATGTCATATACTTGCATTTTTGAGGCAAGTTAGGTTCTTGAGGAAAGTTTTAGGTTAATTTATAAAAGTATTGGGGGAACACAAAACTTTGAACATAAAACAGTCTATCTTCAGGAAAAAAAAAAGCAGCATATTTTTGCAATGGCCTATCTCAAAAAGGGTAAGAGTCTATTAAGTTTTATCTTTTATTTCCATTCGAAAATCAATAGTTCTGAAATCTAGAAAAGTGTATGTAGTTAGCTGTGGAATGACTCAATTTAAATATTCATGAATTGCAAATTCTCTGTGCACTTGACAAAAAAGGCAACTTGAATGTTCAACTCAATGTCCCTGTTGCCTTGCTGGAGAACTTTGCTACAGTGACATCTATAAGGCTACAATAATGAAACACTGTCATCAGCAATGCAAGATAAAACCCCCTGCAAGACACAGGGGTCTGTGGTTCTCTGATGTCAAGATGTTGCTTTTGGCTCTAAGAATCCGTGGGAGCGAGCTTTGAAGGCAGCATCCTGACACCCCTGATAACTGCTTGCATTGAACTGAAGTTCTGAACAGATCTCTGTAACAGCCAGCTCCGAAGCCCCCAGTTCAGTGCTCGGCGCCAGGTGGCTCCGCTCTGCTTGGAGTTGCCCCTGGCAGCCAAATCTTCCCAAATCCTGATCCCTCCTGGCTGACACCCACCTCTGGAGCAGCCACAGAGCCTGCTCGTTTCTGTGCAGTTCTGCAACAGCAACTGGGCAACTGTGGGAGCTAAGGGGTTTTTGGGTGGTGCGGACACAATCACTTGGTCACAGATTATTCCATGAACATGCAGTCACCAGGAAACTGAAAGATGTTTGTTGATTCTTGGCATTACGTCTCATTTTTAGAGAACTGAATAAAGGCTGTTCAGTGGTAAAGCTTTTTAAGTAAGAAGAAGAAAAAAAAAAAAAAAAAAAATTTACAAATAGGCTTTGGAAGGAAACAAGCCTTAGATGAGACACTAAGATCTAGTAAGGATACTGTTTGCCTGATAATGAAGTATTAAGCGATATTTTTGGATTTTAATGTTAAAATCCTGTACAGTTGTAGAGAAGTCCAAATATTTTGCTAGAGAACATCCTGACCTTTCCACCCCTGCTTTAGGCCACAGGTATAGAACGAAGACAATCTGCAGGACAAAGCACACGCAGCTGTGTTTTTAAATCCAGACCACTTGCTTACTTCATTTTTTTCTGCTTCACAACTGATACTAAAGCATTTAGAAAATACAAAATATTTTCTTTCCTACCACGGAAGTTTGGAAATAAAAGCAGGCTACATGAAGAGCTTAACTTACCAGTTCTGAAGGAGTTCCATTGCCTAGTTCTGATTCGTAAGAGCTTCCAAAATAAAGACGATACATGTTAGACCTTGAATCTTCATGAAGCAACTCAGACATGTCTAGAGAAACAAGAGATTGCTCTAATCCTGGCTCTCCCTCTGTTGCTGAATCATCTGAGCCACTGCTGTGGTTTAGAAAAACCATGGAAGAGAGACTGACGTCGCTGTCAGAACTGGAACCAAAATCCTGTGACAAAGCAAGAACAGAATATTAGAAAAGAGTAACAAATTGCATTATGAAATATGCAAAATTATTTCTTATATTACTCAGATGAAAACGTAAATTTTGCAGTTGATTCTAGCAATCCTTCCTTTTATGAGAAAATATTTGCAGGTATTTTGCTGAAAAAAATCCATTATCTTTAAGCAGAGATTTCTGTTTTCATGGTAAAGTAACAGCTAGAGGATCTAATCTTAAAGTTCTCTATTTGCTGTGAACTGTCTCACCAAGTAACAGCAATATTAAGACATTCCAATTACACTTTCCATTGTAGAACCATATCACTCCTGCCCGGACCATTCCCTAACAAATGCTTTAGTATCTTGTGTAACGTGGTCTAGGAAATTGTGGTGAGTCTGCTTTTACAGACCTTAATTGCTGCAGATCTTCAGTCATGGTCAACACATTTAAGGTGCTGATACAGTGAAAGGAGTTGGCCAAGGAGAGAAAAAGGTGAGAAGCTCCACTTTAAAAACTGTGGAACTCGCTGGTGCCTGGGAGAACTGCCAGAGCAGGCCTGGTAAGAGATTGCCCGTCTCCTTCTCTCTTGACATCAGTTCACAACTCCAAAAAACTCACTGATGTCCTCCTTCCTCTACCCCTCAAAAACATGTCAAAACTGAATTAGCTAACTGCTCCTAAAGGCATATGTATACTACATATTGATCCTTCAAGGCATTTTCACACAAAAAGGGATGTAGGGATCTGTCTTGCCAGTCATTTCCTGCAACAACAAGTAGATTTAGCTAAAATAAATCTATTTAACATTACATTCTATTCATAAAATGACAAAAGATGTACTTAAGAAGCATTTAAACTCATTTTGACAGTATTCTCACATTAACCTCTACATATATATAGTAAGATTTTAATCCTGTGTATCAAAATATACGAAAATATACGAAAATGAAATCTTACATAAGGTAATTTTACTAAAAAGCTATGGGTGAACTCAATCCTTTCAAGCATATCCATGTTAAAACAAAAACGGAGACATCTTTGATACTGGTTTCACTCACCTGTGATAAACCTGAACCCAAAGTAGCATGTACTGCCTCTAGTTGGGCATTGTACAATAAGGCTTTTAGGTCAGCCCCTGTGAAATGTTCTGTTTTTGCTGCCAAGTACTGAAAGTCCACGTCATTTGCCAAAGACAGAGAGTGACTGAGAGCTTTTAAGATTTCATAACGTGAAGCCTGCAAGAAGGGAGAAAAAAAAAAGAATCAGCATCAACCTGTTATGTTCCCCCTCCCAATTGTGAGATAATGCTTTGATCCTCTGCTTCTTATCTGAGGGAATGTATTTAAATTTTACCCTCTTTATAATATCTCCTCTGTGTACTATTAAGGAGTCAATTTTTAAAATATAGACATAAATTTTGTTACATTTCCATTTACAAATGCTATCAAACACTATATGCAGAGAAATGTTTCTCTAGGTATACAGATAACACTTGGAATTTTTATAAATGCCATAAAATCTGCACATTGTTGCTAATATTTCCTTCAAAAAGAGATGTATATCTAGACTGAAAAACACTTCTGTTCATCTGAAGAATAATATTCTAAACTAGAGACAAAAAAAAAAAAAGAGAAGAGTTAGAATTCATATATTTTCTTTGTGCATGGAATTGACTTCTTTATATATAATGTTTCAGAATGAAATTAGGTGCTTTATGTAAAATTGTCAAATAATCTTAAAATGAACAGTGGTTATTTTGAATCAGAGAGACACTGTACAGCCTTTAAAGGCCTGACCCAAACTCCGCCTAGGATCAATGATCCTGAGGACTGTGGTAAACAGCCTTTCCTTCTCCAGTTTTATGCCAACACATTTTATTCTATGGAACTATGTGATCAAATCCACCTAGTTGAGATTTGGTAATGACACAAAATACAAAGAGAAGTAGAATAAATCTTGGATGTTAATTACATTCCCCATCCTTCCACATTTAATGGAAAACATCTAATTTCCTTACCTGATCCGGGGGTGGACAGTACAGGCATTTATCCAGTCGACCTGGCCTTAACAAAGCAGGATCAATCAAATCTGGGCGACTGGTGGCAGCAAGCACATAAACTCCTTTGAAAAAAAAAAAAAACCAAAAAATATCACGAGCACCTGCCAANTAAATAAATAAATAAATAAAAAAAAATATCACAAGCACCTGCCATCCTCCTGCCTATAAAGGGGGGAGCACAGATGAATTTCTACCTTGCAAGCCCTCTACGCCATCTAACTGGGTGAGCAGCTGGTTAACCACTCGGTCCGTGACTCCCGTGTTGTCGTGACCTCGGCGAGGAGCAATCGAGTCAAACTCATCGAAGAAAACAATGCAGGGCCTGGCTGCCTGGGCTCTAAAGGAAAACACAGCACTGAAACTCTGCTTAAGCTCCACTAACCAGTGGAACTGCTTAAAAACACTACAGACAATTGCTTTTTGGTTTGGAAATCATTATAGATACCGGAAAAGAATGTCATCTAGATAGGTTCTGAGACAGAGGACAGGAAACCTGTTTCCTGTAGAAATTAGATAGTCTGAACAAGTGGATTCCTATTGAACACTATTCATTTTTATAACAATTGTGTTAACAAAGCCAGAAACTTTAACCTCAAACTTTAAAATCAAATCACTGCAGATGAGGTACTGGCTGAAGTACATCTAGCTAAGACAGTCTACACGGTAAACTACACAAAAAGCAAAGGATATTTAGGGTATATTTATATTAGCAAGCAGAGCCCCAGCAGGAGCAGATTTGTGAAGTACAGCTGGTACTGAGGACCCTAAAACTAATTTATACTGAGAATCCTAACACTAATGCTCATTAATGGATAGAGCACATTAGGAGGGATCCAAGAAGAAGATGAAAGAAAGGGCGAAGGGGAAGGGCGAAGAGAAAAAGATCTAGTGTCTGTACTAGACATGTACTTCTTAGGACATGTACCTTCAACCAGTAATATCTATTGATAAGCACCGATCTTTACAGCACTAACCTGTTAAAGACATCTCGGACTGCTTGCTCACTTGCTCCAATGTATTTGCTGAGCAACTCTGGTCCCTGAAAAATGGAAAAAGGGAAACATTCATTATATATTTTTTAGTTTCAACATGTAATTCATTATCAGTACAGGCTTTACATGCTAGAGTAGTTTTTATTGTAACCAAAGGAGTGGAATATGAGCACATGAGAGCAGAGGCTAACATGAGCAAAAGCAACTTTTAATCATTCAAAGTAGTTCTCAAGTAATCAATTCCTCCACTGCCCGCTTTTTTTTTTTCCTTTAACTATAACAGAAGGTGTGTTACAGTGTCACAAGGCAGTGATTCACACTGTGTTTTGAAAATAACATTTAAAACACATCACCCAACTACATTGTCCTGTGAAAACAAAGAGGATCTTTTTATAAATGGGAAACTAAAAATCTAATAAGATTGTATAATTCTACCTAGTAAATATAAAAAAGGAGTTTTTGTGATAATGCTGTTCAGTTCCAGAAGACAATACCTGCATATCCAAATACATCCTGCACTTTAAATGCATGTCTTTTAGTTTGCTGTTTTGCCTTCACAACCACACACTCACATCTATTATGCTGGACTACTCTATTCAGTTACCAAAATAAATCAAATTGGCCACTCGGTCACTTGTTACCTTGATGCTGATGAAATTCATTCCACTCTCTCGAGCAACTACTCCTGCTACCAGCGTTTTGCCTGTTCCAGGTGCTCCATAGAGCAAGATTCCTGATCTCTGTCGTATGGGCAGATTTGCAAATAATTCTGGATACTGGAAAAGAATGTCAACAAGATGCTCTAAAATACATGATTATTCTGCAGTACACTGTAATGTCACTGACTACAGCTAATTTATGCCTCAAAAGAAAGCCATTAATTTCTTTTATTTGTGTTATCACAAGAGCTTTTCCAGACTTATGTTACTTTCTTTGGGTGGCTTGCTAGGCTTCACTGGCATTTAAAATATAAAAACTGGCATTTTCTGCCAAGATGAAACAGGACAGAATAGAGATGTACCAGAGCTCTGAAATGTCCAGACTGGTACTTCTCACTCCTGCTTAGATAACCAGCTGTTATGATCAAAATATATAACTCTGGAATAAAATTCCTGTTGATTATGAAGAAAACTGCCCACTCATTTCTCTGAGAACTGAAATGAATGACTCAGTGCTGGGCTCTCTACAAGGTAGACAGGCCAAAGTGGTATAAGGCAGAACTAATGAATTGATATTCACTCCAAAAAGGGCACTCCTCCCCGCAAAATCCTGAAGACAGTTAGAAATGTTATCTTTAGAGAGCCCAAACAAGCCCTGCAGAGAGGAGCAACGGATGGTGTTAAGAATATGCAAGGCACAATATGCAACACTGTGGAGAGACACAAGCCACTATTTCTAGAATCTGGAAGAGGGAAGAGGAAGAAAAATTTCCAGTAGCTCAAGACTGTTGAAGACTGGGAAGCTACAAAAGTAGTTGACCATTAAATCAGTTCTCTTTCTGTAAAACACTATGCTACACTTTTAAAATCCACTTTCCCATAAAATAATGAAGTAACTGGCTTAAAAGAAGTAGGTACCTTGGCAGGTAACATGATAGTATCCATGAGTATTTGCCGCACATCTTTTAAGCCACCAATTTTGTCCCAGCCTACATCTTTAGGTTTATGAAGGTTGACATTTCTTAGAGCTGATGGAGTAAAATCTTTCAAAGCTTTCTGAAAATCCACAGTTGTCAGAATCAATTCTGCTTTAAGAATGATAAAAAAAAAACAAAGCAATGATCATGCAAAAGAAAACAACATAATAAATAATAACATTTAAAGACATTTTAAGTAAGAACCACAAAAACTCTATTTTATTTCTTTGTTATTTCACACGTTATAAACAGAAGTAAAACTATGAAATAGAGATTTTTTTGTGAACATACCTTCGTTTTCATATATATTCTGGTTAGAAATACAGGCATGAATGGCACGATCAACCAGCATAGTAAAATCTCTAGCAACAAAACCTTCCGTTTCCTTTGCAATATATTGCATGTCAAGATCAGTGAACTTCTTTACATCGCAATTCAGTTTATTTTTTAATATGGAACATAGCATTTCAGATCTTTGATTCTGAAAAAAATAGTTACATAACAAACGTATATCAACTTTTTTAGCTATAAGGACTTCATACCTTCAGAAAATATACAAGGTATGTGTACATACACAGCAGCAAACCCTCAAATAACAAAATTTAAGCAAGAATAAGCATAAAGGAAAGTTCAGCTTTTCAATAAATTCAATTTTTATATCTTGAAATATTTACCTCACCAAGGTTACTTTAGATCCAGCAATAATAATATAAAATATTCCTTCCCTCTGCTAGGAGCTACTGTTTTATATCTGTTGTTTTTTGTAATTCTAGTAGTAATTCTAGTAATTCCTCTTTCTCCAGTAATTAGACTGGATGTCTTATTTTTAGATGACTAATTAAAGATTAGGAGTTTTCACTTTTGCATGTGTAATTACTAAAAAAAAAGAAAAGAGGCTGTGATATCTAAGCATTAGGACAGAACTTTAAGACTTCCAAGATTTCTTCTGAAGTTCAGTTGTAAAGTACTATTTTTGTAGCTGCTCCAACACTGTACTTGAGGCTGCAAAGAAGGCAAACAATATCTTAACCAAATTACTAAATAACTGAATTTACCTGATTTGGAGATTGGATACATTGGAAGCACTGAAATATGTGAGTTCCTTGAGCTGAAACCAGTGAAGGATGTAGGGAATGTTCAGACTGGCTTGTGGCAATTAATGCAATCATGCTCCCCATGGATATAACTTCTTTTACCAGATCTTTTAAAACTAGACAGATAAGACATTGTTCCATGAAATGCAAAATAACAAAACAACTGTTTGATGCTCGGCATTTCTACAGCACTGGAGAGCAGTATTAGAGCATACAAAATAAAATCTTATTATATATTTATTTCTATGTTTTAAAGGCTGTTTAAAAATAGTTACTTTTTCTCAGGATTTATTAAGCATGACATTATTAAAATGCCAACAGAAATGTTCTTTAAAGACTAAGTTTATAACATCACTAATAACGTCTGTCAACAGATATTAAATGTCATTTTTCTCAGCTATTAACTCTACTCTGGAAATATTCTTCCATTCTGTTTGAAGAAAAAGAAGTAAAGTTAGACAAATACTAAATAAATCTTAAGCCTAAAAAGTATGCAATTGAAGAAAAAAAATAACATACAGAAGTCAAAGAAATTTATGGGTGCAAAGTAGACCATGAAGGAATTTTTTTTCTAACTCTAACTCTTCTGTATGCATTGTAATGTAAATAATGGCTTCTGTATATGGTAATTCTATAGGGGCATAATTGAATACAAAATTAAATACAGCTTAAAAAATAAAGGTATTAATCTTGATCATTTAAATTCTTTTTTCTACAGAATATTTTGTTTTTCAACTTATCTTTGGCTAGATTTTAAAGAATAAAAAGCCAAATACAATCTTTAAATCTATGCTATTATATACTTATTTTTAAAAATCTATGGATCGCAACACTGTAAAATAAGAGAAGCTTTTATCTTGTAGTATGATAAAGAAGTCACACAGCTAGAAATTGGTTCTAAATATAAACAAAAAGCATTTTTATATTTCTGTATCATTATAAGCAAGATTTATAATTATGAATTATAAAAAAGTGTTATTCTAATGATCAATTTGTCAATTATCATATTGATCTCCTCAATAATTACCTGATCAAGATGCATCCATAATTTTAAAGTAGTTGCTACTTATTTGGGACCATGAACAACAAAAAGGAACCCACAAGTTTCTACCTATGGCGCTGGCAGTGCCAAGCGGCAACACCCCCAGCCCCAGAGGTATAAACATCATTTCCAATAACCATCCCTAGCTCCGGTGGTGGAGCCAAGGATTCAGACAGGGGTGCACATCTGTTTTACAAATGAGGCACGTAGCATGATTTGTGAACCCTGTTAAGGAGTACTAGGGGGCTGAGAGGCAATACTTCTACAAACAGAATTGACCACTTAGGGCAGTACAATTTAGGTGCAAGAAGCTCTCAGCTGCATTACATTTTTATCCAGGCACTGGCAGCACTGCATTACCATAAGCAAGTCGATTGCTTTGAATCGCTTCAGGGCTGGTCTCATGCTCTGGTGTAGAAGATATTCCAACAATATGATCAAGGTCATCCATTAAAAGAATGGATGGTTGTCTCCATGCTGCCTCTAAAAAAACTTCCTCCATATTTTTCCGTATGTTTCCTAATCTTTTTCCTAAAACAAAAGCACAGTCTTAGTGACAAAACATATCAAGAAAAAAAACAAATCAGAAACCCTGACTTTGATTATGACTTACTCAGGTAGTACTCCAATGTTTGGATTAATCTGGCTTACTCCTATAAATGTAGATATCTAGCTGTTTACAGTCTATAAAGAAAGGCATCCACATCCTCCAACAATTCTTCACCTCAGAAGCTCCCACCTGTGCTACAATGGGATTAATCACTTTTCATTAACCACTGGAGGAACACAGAGGTCTAAATTCTAGACAGTATAAAGGAGAATGGCACTCAAAATCAGCTAGAGTTCTTCAGTTAAGGGGATATTTCAGTGTTAGAGAGAGAGACCTAGCTCTTTCCTAGTCTCTCTCTTTGTCCTCTGGAGCAGAAATCTTTAGTAAGGACTGTAAAAGAGTAAAGGAGTAGAATCATGCAATATTAGGTGTCTGTTTCAAATTAAATAAATGCATGCCAAATGAACAGTTGAGCAATCTCTGGATCTGCAACAATAAGATTGTTGAGAAAAGTCCTGCAAATGAAAAAGAAATCCTCCTCTGTCATGGTGCAACATACTTATTTTGAACAAAATCTACATGTTCATTTTACTACCATGTGTTCATCATCAGCATCATCTATTCAGCTAATAGTCACCATTATATTGCTGCCATACATTAGGGTAGTGAATACATTGTTTAAAATGAAATTTCAGCTTGCTGCTTGATTTTTCTCTATGTCATCCTTTCACTGAATAACATAGGTATTCTTTAATATTTAAAATTTGTTAACATATGTTTTCAGCTAGCACAGCTGAAAAAAAAAACCCATGAAGTTCAACTTGTTCCTCTTTTGTAATACTTTGGAATAAACATAGCAAAAAAAATAATTTGATAATTTGTTGTTGGTGATGTGGAGGACAAATTCTGGTGAAGCATCAAATAATGAAAATATACCTACTATAAATGTACTTAAGTTTTCTGACTTAAAGATGCTCATTACAGAGGAAATAATAAACTTGGAAAAATTATTCTGACAGATTAAATATAATAATAACTATGCTTCATCATATAGCAGATGTTTGAAAATGAAAGGATATTATCATACCTCTTAATGCTTTACAGTCAATTACCTCGACATGAGCATCCAATCTATCAAATGCTTCTTTGCAGATGGCCTTTGCTAATGTGGACTTTCCACTTCCCTACAAAATGAAAAATTAGAGGCTAACAAAAAGTAACAGGACTACTTCCTTCTGTTTCTGCACGCTTCTTGCCGTAGCACATGCAAGCTGAGATGCTGACAAAGCTATACACACACTGATTTTTCTTTTTCCTCATCACGTGATATACGTATATGAAAAATTAACTTATATTAAACTCACAGTGTATCACACATAATACATATTACATGATTATTGTGTATAATAATATATTATATAATATTTATGCATTATATGTGTATTACATAACATATATGATCCTGATTTGTAACTGCAGGAACAAAATTCTGGCAGCGTTTGCAAGGGAAACAGTAAAGTCTGTACCTTTCCTCCTGTGAGCAGCACTCCTCCATTTCGCAGCCCCACAGCGAGAGACGCCAGCTTTTGGGACAAAGGACGACCCAAAAGGCTGTGACTTATGTGCTCGAAGGAAGAGGTTCCTAATCTGTCCACTCCCCTACGGAGCAAATAAAGCATCAAATGGTCTGTGGCAGCACCAGGACATGTAACCTAAACAGTAACCGTGTGCAGTATAGTGAGATTTCAATGCTGACACAAAGTACTTTGTTTTAAAGAAAAGGTATAGACAGTTTAGTTTGAAGAGACATCACCTTTACTGTGCAATAGTGACACATAAGGGGCACAGACAGACACTGCAGAACATCCCCATCAGTGACGAGGTCAGTCATACCTCACCACCCTAATACAAGGTGTACTTCAGAAAAGGGAGCTAACTTCAGCGTTTCAATGCTTTAAGCCATTCGAATGTTTAAGTTTTACGAAGGAATGTAAACACGGAACAAGCCTAGACCAGAAAACTTCTCAACCCTTCAGGGCTGAAAACTTTAGAAATAGAGCAGCAGATAGCTCATACAAAGACATCCTTAATTCTTCACTTGTCCTATATCTTTGTACCTTTTGACAAAACAGTGCTCCCACAAGGCTATCAGTTTCTTAATTCAACTTGAAACAAAGTATGTTGTTCCATGAGAAATGGAAGGAATGAGCAAAGCCTGGTTTCTAACATCCCCTACCTGCCTCTACTAACCCCAGGCCAGTCCTCATTTCCTCTTCAGTGTAATATTCTCAGTTGCTTTTCCCCATCCCTACAACACACTAGTGCAAAACTCCAAATCTCACGTCCCCTCTCCCCCAACCTCAAGCTAGCTACATAGCACCACTATTTTTCCTTATACTACTGATAACCGCTCTGCATATCACCGAGTTACTGTCCAGGAAAGAGCCATCATGGCTCTTCCCAAACGATACCTCTGCCACTGGATGCCCAGCAGGAGAATCCAAATTAGCCATTGAGCTTACACTATTATATCCTTTTCACCAGTGGTGATACTATTCTGAATTCCTCTCCTCTACCTGTCAACTTTGATAAAGCAATAAGAACTTCTTTCAGACACCTACTATAGGCTAGTTTTAACCAAATTTAAGTTATTGTCGGAAGGGGACTGACAAACTGCTGCGTTTCATAAGTTTTGTTTCATTTGGAAATCCAGCTAAAAACCTCCGCAACAATCTCAGAGTTCCTTAATGCTACAGAGAGGTCTCTTGTTTCACAAAGGCACATCATGAGACAGCAAACTCCTTCTCTGAAACCTAAGCAGTTCTGAGACGTCACATCCTACCATCAAACACCGAATGTTCCAGTATGTCAACAACCATAATGTGAAGTTTTCTATTTGCTTCAGTGAGGCTCTTTAGAGGACAAAATTAAGGATCTATATATTCAGTTTAAGGACAAACTGAGTGACAGATGCTAAGATGACTAAAGATACAGAGTTTAAGTTCTGGGTTAAGTTTCTAAAAAAATGCATTTTCACCAAATTCTTTTTCATTTCTATTCCCTCCAGTATTTTCTACTAAGAAAGTGTCTCACCCAAGATGGTTTAGTTTGTGATAAGGAAGGTTCCTGTCTGGATCGTGCACAGGGAGCTGGCTATCACCATCAGCTTTTCCGGTCACAGGATGTAAAAGAACCTACAACAAAGGAAAAAGATTACTTTGCATTAACAGTATCTTGAAAAGAAAAAAAGGGGCATAGAAGTAGCTAGCTAACAGGACTAACAGAGGGGGTTGCAGATAGGAACAGGTTGGTAGGAGATACTTAAAGTTGGCACTGATATTAATAATATGCATTGCCCTTTCATCTTACTACCAGTCATAGCATGTTTTATCCTTTGTAGAAGTTTTCTTGCACTTCTGGAACAGGAATCCTAATTTTTGCAAAGTAATTCTGAATACTCAAATAAGACTCACTCTCCACTAAAATTTGACTGTAACAATTTAAAAGGGAAAAAAAAAATGTTATCCCTCTACAGTAAGCATAACCCCGGAGTCATGGGCATGGGTACAATTAGAATTGTTAATGGAAACAGTAAGCCTAGTATTAAATAGAAGCACTTACTCTTCTGAGAGAGAAAGGAAAAAAAATGAGAGACGGAGGACAAAGAAACTATATATATATATATATATATATATATATAAAAGCATTAGGAGCTTGGTAAACTCAGATGGAGACTATGATTCATCTCTGACAGAACAAGCTACTATTCTTGCCAAATGCATTGTGATTTTACAGTGGTTAATGTATCAAGTTTAAAAAAATCAAGCATAAAGACAGGATATCCAAACTTGCGCACAAGTGAATTTATTTCATTCAGTTTCTTTCATTCAGTTTATTTCATTGAGAGTTTGACAGGGACTCAGTGACCGGTCTGGCATGCATGGACTCCCACCAATGTCTCATGCCACAAAATAACAGAAAATACAGATAGAATTTAGTGAACAGACCAATGAGCATTATATATAATTTATATATATAAAATCATATTTTTAATCAAATGTAACAATTTAAGATACTTGATACCTGATATTATGTGATATTTACTTGTATATTTGTCTTTTGCAGCAAAGTGGGACTCAGTATAAAAATATTCTCAGACTTATTTTCTTCTGTGTGAGTAGAACATACTACACTAAGGACAAACTCCTCTGTGCCTGCAGAAACAAACGAACAACTGTTAAAACACCAGATAATAAATAAAGGAATTTAAAGGTATACTGCCTAAGAAATTCCTTAATGGTCAGATAAAAGAGCTACAATAAGAGAAGAGACAGTGTGATCCTTACTTTCTTTAACAGAAAACTGTACACAGTCTGTGCTGGTCATTATCCAGGGAAGATCATCAGTAGTAGAATTCTGCAGCCAAGAACTGAAGGCAGATTTAACATCATCCTCATGTGTATCTTTATGCTAAATAGGAGGAAAAAAGAAAAAGAATATCAGGGATAAAGAACTGATTATACATATACCCTGCAACGGTGCAACTAAGTATGGGGCTTTACTTGATAAAAATTCCCAGGCTCAGGTTGGATGTTTGTCACTTGAAGGAGACTGAAGGTATTTGTATAACTCTACAAAACTATTTTTCTATGATGAAGAAAAAAATGTCAGCATTGAAATGATCTCTTAAAGTAATTTCACTGAGCACTATGATATTTGAAGAGCATAAATATGTCTTCTTCTAGAAGACTTGAAGTTATTTCTCAAATGTAGGATTTTCTTTTTCATTAAAAAAAAAAAATTAAATTTATACCCTTAAAAATTGCTAGGTTGGAACCACTGTATTTTAGACGAAGATCTGGTGCAAAAACACTGCTAGTACCCCTTGCTGAGCAGCAACTATTTATGTGTGAGACCTTATGCGAGACCTAATCAAACAACAAATGCACCTTCTGCCTTATCAATGACAACATGTTAAAAAGAATATCATCACCAAGGAGGGAAATGGGGAAGGGGAAACTAGTGTGAGAAAAGTAGAAGTTTTATCCCCTACATTCTGTGACACCTTTGTTGCTTCTACTATACAGAAGAATCATTAGAAGATAAAATGCAGAACAGATCAGTGGTTGATGTGAACAGTATTATTGGCTGAAATACAAAATATTATTACTAGATAAACTTTAAATACACCACAGCAATTTCTTAATTTAAATACACTACATAGTAAAAGGAGAAAGTAAATTATTATTCAGAAAAGAAATGCTTTTGGAACGATATACTATTCAAATAGTAGTCATACATAGCAAACAACTTCCAAACTAACCAGTAAAAGCCAAAGAAACATTGAAAAATAACTCCTGATCAGAGAAACATTATCATTTTTAAATATATGAGCAAGTGTGTGACCAAGAACATCAACTTACTAAGTTCTGTTTGGGTTGTAGTGTAAGAGATGTGGGAATCTTAGGAATAGAGTTCAGAGACTTGATTCGGACTGCTGAATGCATTTCTATGCGTAGTTTCTTTCTCAGACCACCTGGAACCTGAAATAATTAAAAGCAAAGAAAGAAGAAATATCAGAAAAATAAAACAGTTGCATTGAAAAATATTGCAAACATAGTTTCAGTTTCTTTGTCACTAAAAAAATCCTAGCATTTGATCACAGCTCCAATTTCTTTGTCTCAATCTGTAACAGAATTTAAGGAAGGGAAGAGGAAACCATAAAACTGATGGAGTTACTCAAATCTTCTCCTTGCACACACTTCTTATAGTAACACTAGCATATGCGATCCTATTATTTTAGATTTTGAGGACAGCTAGAGTCCAAAACATACTTAAAGTGGTATCTGATGCAAAATGTACCTTACTGTACAAATATATATGAACACATATAGATATTTCCACATCCTCATAAATGCAGTGACTGTCAAAAGGTTTTGAAGAAAGTACGGGCATCCTCCAGAAACACTGAATAATTTTCCCCTGGAATGGCACAGGTGCAGAAACCCAAAATATATGGCACATCACTGAGGATGAAGGTAAATAACAGGAAGCCCAGATTGAGAACACTTAGCACAGAGTAACTCTACTAAATATTACTGGATTCTGTCATTAGCTGCTTGAAAACACAAGGCCTGCGTTAAAATTACATGTTAATTAGCCAATTCCGCTACTATCCATCGAGAAAATATGTGATCAAAAGCTCTAAAAATAGTATGTTTAAACTGACCCAAACTCTTCCAACGTGTAGGGTTTCCCCACTGCTGCCATACTCAATGACACTCTTGAGATCTTCAAATCCATTCCAAACGATCTGAACAACAGCCTCCTCGCTGGCTGGCTGGCTGCTGCCAGGATGATTTTTGTGTTGTGTGCTCGCCGTAGGCTTTTGCTTCTCAAGCAGTAGGTTTTGTTTGGTTTCTTGATGCCGCTGTCGTGGGGATAGCAGCTGGCTAATTTTCCCATAAGAGACCACGGCAGCTGGTTCCAGATCAACAAAATCCAAACTCCATGGAAAAACATGAACCGCGCTGTGTTTCAGGAACGTGCGTGTGGGTGGTGCGCTCTGCGCGCTGGGTGGCGGGGAACCACATACTCTGAAAATGGAATCCATGTGAATTAAGTTGAGCAGCTCGTCTTTGAAAGTTTTCACTTCATCTTTATCACACAAAGTCTTTTGTTTCTGCTCAGATGAGCGAGAGAATACGCTCCCAATGAAATCCCAAATATTTGGCAGAACATTTGAGCCGAGTGTCATGTTTGCATTAGCCTCATGCTGCTCAGGGACTCCTGGTTTTACGTGAGGTTGCTTGACCAAGGACTCCTTTATCACTGCTTCTTGGTCCCAGTTATTTTTCACAACTCTTTTGAGCAAAGCGTCCCTTTCTGCAGAAGGCATACTGGTGAGATTTGCCTCAAGCTGGCGGGTTTTAGGGCATATCAAAAGTTCCGTGAGAGGTTCTAACCTCCCATAAGGGGCAGCTGGGATAAGAGCACCTGAATGTAAATAAAACACATAGCGAAGTCACCCACTTATGCAATACAACTCTCTGAAAATATCACAGAATCTTTCACTGCTGCTTACTAATTTTGATGTAAACGTGAGTATGCTGTTCAACCCACACAGGAAAGATGGCTTTTGGGAAGACAATTCGGATCTGGTCAAGAAGGCTTTTTTCAAGTGAGGAAGCATGCAGTTCCTAGGTAAAATTAGTATCATTAGAAATTAGAACATTCATATATTTAAAATGTGTATAAAAACTCTATGAAACTCTGTAACTGTTTCTAATAAACCAAGTGAAATGCAAAATACCCAAAACATTTATCAGGGGAAGTAAAGAAGAGGCCATTGTGCTAGAAACTACACTGCTTGTAATCTTTTGTCTGTAAGGAAGAGATGTGAAAAACAGAAAGAATTTTATTACCAGTATTTCCCAATCATCTGCTGAGAGTGGCTCCACTTCTACTTGCTGACAGGAAGAGACATGTGAACACGGCTCAATGAATACCTGACAAAAAGTAGAAGCATTTTGATCTATTCAAATCCCTATTTTAAAATAAACAAACAAAAATTCATCTTTAACTCAGACAAGCGAGATCTCCATTAAATATTTTCATTTCTTCAAAAATACACTGCCTTAATGACACTACCTAAGCTTGTCAGTAGAGGACCAAATTTCAGCTTATCGGAAATGCAGTGCCCTGGGTATGTGGGCATTTCAGTATTCCATAAACACAAGTGAATGCCAAGCGCATCAGGCAGTCTGGCAGCTGCCTCATTTGCAAAACAAGTAGTTTTAAAACATTCTGATCACAAAAGCTCCTTTGAACTATTTTTTAACTTTTAAAAAAGAACCACAGTAGAAAAATTCATCCAACTGTGCACAAATGAGGCAGAAATAGCTGAAGATGAGGGAAAACCAAAACCAAACCAATCTCCTAACAGCGGGTTCACAAATAGTAACCCCAATTCCACAAAGAGCTGGCAGCTTTACAATCCTGCACATTAGGAAGAATTATAGAAAATGCTGTGGCTTAGGGAAAATAACCCTTTTTAGAGTACCTTAAATACATACTCCAAAAGCTAATTTTATCAAAGGTTCCCTTTGACAGAAGACAACAATTTTCAAACCATATCTTGCCACACATTTTAAAATACCACTTAAAATGTCCAACTGTTTTATAATAAAAGAATCATTTAAACAAGAAGTTGCACACACTGTCCAAGAGTAAGAAAACAGGAGGCCAAATCAAAGAAATATTCAAAGAAAGAGGACGCATGCTGATGGAAACTTCAGTCAGAGTATTTTTATGAAAGAATTCCCAACTCATTTAACTGCTTCAAAGTTTGTTTTCCTAAAAATGTCATTGCAAAGACTGGCTCCAATCCTGTAAAAACCTAACACAAATCTACCCCCACATCAAATAATTGTAATGATTTTATGAACACATCTTTTCAAGGCTAAAAGCTGTTTCGTGAAGCTGAATGTTTCATATCCGACAAACATTTATGAAGCAACATGAAGTTGCACAAACACGTGAAACAAGATGTCACGTCGCAGCTAACCTGTAAATCATTAACATTTCAAGGATCTTGCGTTACTCTCCATTCTGTAAAAGAGAAAGAGGAAAAAGAAAAGGAGAGAGAGTTTGCATTTCAAACCTGTTCTCCATCTGTAATGCCAAGTTTCTCTGCCAACTGTCTGTTAATCTCTGCAATATTTTCATCCTGGTGTCCTCGATGCCTCATTTCCATCCATCCCAAAAATACAGGCTGGTGACTGCCGGAAACCTTCACAGCCTGGCCCTATTAGTTTCAGGGAAATAAAATAAATTAGTAACACACATAGCATAAATAAAATGATGATTATTCAAACTAAAGCACATATTTTGAATTCCATTCAGTTCTCTAATCAAATATTTTCTGGATTTTACCTTCCTAACTTTAATGAATATTCCAAAACTATGATACACAATGTTTCTACTAATGCAAGTATTTTGGTTCTGGTGGACTGGTCCATGAATTTCCTCACCATCACGACTTTTCTCTGAAGTCTTCACTGTTCCCTACATGCACCTCTCAACACAGAATCTCTTGTTGCTTCCAATGTTTAAACAGTTTTCAGTGTTTATACTCAATTTTTAGTATATTGTATTTATTATATTCTGCATAATAATCTACCAACCAAATATCTCACAGAAATACATAATTACACATTTCTATTTCCCATCTGCGTGTGGGAGGAGAACCATACGCATGCAACTAAGATCACACGCACTTTAATACATCCAACCGGGACTTTTTTGAGAGGGCTTTCACGGGCTGGGCAACATTAACAAGACCACGAGTTACGTGACTTTGCCAGACTGCCGCACAAACACGCCGGCGCTCTCACGCTCGTGGCTGCCGCACGTTCTGCTGCCGCCCCCACAGGCCTCCCCTGTCTCCCCAAGTCGCCGGGGTGCTACGAGGTCGGGCGGGGGGCGCGGGGGTCGCTCCGCGTCACCACGGGGACAGCGCGGGGAAATGACGCCAGCGCTGACGACGGCGGCCAGCGCCGCGCATTCCCATAGTAACGGGGGGCCGGGGCCGGGGCGCTCGCACGACGGCCCGGCCGCGGCGCGGTACCTGCTGCAGGCCGAGGCGGGAAGCCAGCCGCGGCGGCAGGCGCAGGAAGCAGTCGCGGCTCCCGCCGAG